>OZ024735.1:17356980-17616980 GCA_964016875.1 Fallopia convolvulus | reverse complement strand
TCCCTCTATCCATGTGGCTTGAATCGCCGTACTGTTTTATAGAACGTTTAGTTGTAGGAAAAAACTATGCTGCCAGTTGCCGTAATGCTTTACCAACTGTTACTCCTCAATACAGATGGACAAGTATCAAGAGCAAGGTCAGCTGCTAGAACCTTACCTTGAAAGCATAGTTTCTCCACTGATGCTCCTCGTCCGCTCTAAGACAATTGAAATGGGTCCAGAGTCTGATGATATTCTTGAGGTGGTCAAGCCGGTGTCCATCATTATATATACTTTGGTCACTGTTTGTGGATACAAGCCTGTTATCAACTTTTTCCCCCATCAGGTTTCTGATTTAGAACTAGCCGTATCTCTCCTAGAAAAGTGCCATAATACAACTGCAGTTACTTTATTGCGTCAAGAGAGCACTGGAGAAATGGAGGCCAAATGTGTGATACTCTTGTGGCTTTCTATCCTTGTCCTGGTTCCTTTTGATATTTCCTCTGTGGATTCAAGCATGGGTCAGAATAACAATATAAGTGAGGATGAAGCGCCGCCGTTGGTATCGAGGATTTTGTCATTTTGTAAGGATTATCTTTCGAATGCTGGTCCTATGCGTACAATTGCTGGATTGCTGCTTTCAAAACTCCTCACACGTCCAGACATGCTGAAGGCCTTTGCCAGGTAGCCTTTATATTCCGCGATGTGCAAAAGTGTATAATGGTGGATACTTTCATCTGTAAAATTTGCATCAGAAGATCTGACATGACATGTACTTGCATTTTCAGCTTTATCGAATGGGCACATGAAGTCATGGCTGCACCCTCTGATAACACCGTGGATCATTTTCGATCACTCGGTGTTCTTGAGGCTATGGCTGCTATTTTTAAGGTTTCTTTCTTGACGACTTTCTTACAGTATGCAGTTTTCAATCCCCCTTTTCTATGTGCATGTTTGAATTCAAGCAAGTAATTCAGAGTATATGTGTATGTTTTTTACCAGTTTCTTTGGTGGGTGGTTATAGTGTTGCTTTTGAGTTCATCTTTTTTATGCTAAATTTTGATGCTTTGGCTTGTTCTTCTAGTTTGGGATCAAAAGCGCTTTTGGGACAAAATGTGTTTTAATTTGCATTGAAATGTAGTTATATTTCATGTGCTGCAAGGCAAATGAAAAGACATTTTGCCCAAAAAGTGCGTTTGATCCCAAACTAGAACAAGTAAAACCCAAGAGACCTCTTATGGCTTTCCAAGCTTTAAGGGTTGGTTGTGGTACCAGCTGCTCTTTTTTTTTTTTTTTTTTTTTTTTTTTTTTTTTTTCTGTTTACCAGCTGCTCTTTTCTATTGACTTATCTTACTTTAATAAATGTCAATGTTTGTGGAAAAAACAGATCAGTGATGGTTTTAAGTCTGACCTTCATGGAGCTAATATGCTGTTCCATAAATGCTGAGGATTGTCTTGACAAATTAAAGATCCTGAATTGCACCTCAATGATGTGTCTATTGAAGAGTCATTAGTCCTCTTATCCCAGTCTTGACATACAACTTTTCCTGTTACTAATTACCCTTCATAGAATTATATACACTGCTCATATCTCAGCAACAATTTTCCTTGTTAGAATGCTGTTTTGCTCCTTAGTTCACGCTGTTTAATTTTTCTTATAACAAAGCTGGATGAATTAAAAACTTTGATTCCTGGTGTGGTTCATCTAAATACAATATGCAACTTTATTGCATCAGAAAATACCATGACTATCAATTGGGCCTTTATAGTCAAATCTCTACACCGACCATTCCCTTCCAAGAATAGCTTCTTTCTTGGTAATGTCAAAAACTGTACTGAAAGACTGAAAGGTATTTAGTATGACACTGTCATTGAGGTATTGTGACAGAATAGTGACATAGTTACGTGTCAGCATTTACAATAATAGGGTTTCCACCTATGCTTTATCTACATGGTCTTGTTTGTTTCAATTGAATCCTAGTTATTATTTTTATTGCTATGAATCATCATTTTCTTCTATCCCACTCGATTGTAACATAATACTAATAGTGATCTATGCAGAGTGGTAGCCGAGAGCTATTGCTAGATGTGGTTCCTAATGTTTGGAATGATTCTTCCAAACTGATGAAGTCTGGTGATGCATCTCATAGTCCTTTACTTCGTAAGTATCTGGTAAAGCTAGCACAGCGAGTCGGATTGACATGCCTTCCTCATCGCACCCCAACTTGGCACTACAAGGTTAGAGCAGGTTATATCTAATCTGTCCTGTACAATTTATATTCTTGATCTTAGACTTCCTTTTCCTTGTTTTGTCTGATTGCATTTTGTATGGATTTTGATGTACATATAGGGTAATGTTACCTCATTGGGTGACAATATGTTACTTAATTCAAGAAGAGATGATGCTGTGGGTTTCACTGCAGAGAATTCTGCAGGAGTGTCCTTTGAGGAAGAGGAAGACATGGATGTTCCAGAGGCTGTAGAAGAGATTATTGAAGTGTTACTGGTGGGATTAAAAGATAGGGTATGATGGACTGGTTTTATTATGCATTGAACTCCATGAAATTTATGCAGCATTCAGCTAGCCCTCTTGCACATGAAGTATGTGCATGGTGAAAAATAAATGTGATGTGAACCATGTGATGGCTAATTTATTGAACTTAATACTCTTTACTTAATTTCATTAAGCATGTGAAGTTTAAAATTCTGATAAACCTGTCTCATTTACTGTTTGCAGTTGTAAGCTAAACCTCTTAAAAGATTTCCAATTTCTCTAGCTAGGCTGATTGCGTCTTTCCATATCGTCTTATAAACTGAGCATAGTAATAGATAATTGCATCACTGTAACATACTTTCGATGTTATTGCAATTGTACAGGACACAGTTGTGCGCTGGTCTGCAGCAAAAGGTCTTGGTCGCATAACTGCTCGTCTAACATGCTCCCTTGCTGATGAAGTTCTCTCCTCTGTCCTAGAGTTATTTTCTTCCCGTGAGGTAGAATCCAGTGTGCATTTTTGTTCGATACTTTCTCATGAAGGACATAAATACATAATCTCTTGATATATTTTATTTTTGGTCTCATGGGCTGTGTGCGTGTCATACTGTGATGTACAATAGTATTTTTGGACATTGTTTGACAGAATATGTGAACATAAGGGTGAGAAATATTTGTTCCATAATCTCTGCATGCTTCGTTTTTGTTGGCTAAAAAGATATCTTTGAAAACTGTGTTAGCTTCCTTCATTTAGTTCTTGAAATATGATAAATTTCAATTGGTTATGCTTTACAGGGAGATGGTTCATGGCATGGGGGATGCTTAGCCTTGGCTGAACTGGCCCGTAGAGGATTGCTCTTGCCTATTAGTCTTCCAAAAGTTGTACCTGTCGTTGCTAAGGTTGTTTCAATTAGTTTTATGTGTTTTGAGCATAGTAATTACTTTCTGCTTGACTCATTTTTCATCCATCTGATTTGATGAATACATTCCTTTTAGGCACTACATTATGATATCCGTAGAGGTCCACATAGTGTTGGGGCCCATGTACGTGATGCTGCTGCTTATGTTTGTTGGGCTTTTGGCCGTGCATATTATTACTCTGATATGAGGAATGTATTGGAACAGCTTGCTCCACATCTATTGACAATTGCTTGTTATGATCGTGAGGTATATCAATTTTTATATAGCTCTGCCTCAAAGCAAGTCTGTAGTCTTCTTTCCTTCACTTTCATACGAGCTTGTTCTGATTTGTCTGTGGAAATTGTTGAGAAAAATTTCACTAACAATTATGTAAAAAGTGTTAAGATGAGGCATTACTACTCTTCTTCTTTCTCTATATTAGTTGATTTCTACTCAGACCCACACTCCTTGATGGAACACAACTTGATCAATAGAACCTAAACCATATGCATGTACTTATTTTGATTCTTGAATTAACATGTAATTGCTGCTAGTGTTTTTTCTGATGTTCTAATTGATTGCTTATTTGCTTACATATTTTCAAAATGAGTAGGGTCTCTCAAAAATAAAAATATCTACAATCCAATCTGTTGCGATATCTACAATCTTCCGAGATAGATTTTTATCTGAAAATGCCAATTGTTTGAGTTTTGATCATTAGGTGAATTGTAGAAGAGCCGCTGCTGCTGCGTTTCAAGAGAATGTGGGAAGACAGGGAAACTTCCCGCATGGTATTGATATTGTCAACACTGCAGACTACTTTGCACTTTCATCACGTGTGAATTCGTATCTACATGTCGCGGTTTGTATTGCTCAATATGAGGGTTACCTTTGTCCCTTTGTGGATGAACTGCTAAATAGCAAAATCGGTCACTGGGTATGAAATATCTCTTCAAGCTTATTTGCTTCATCTTGCTTTACTTTTTTGAAGCTGAATTTGACTGCGTTTCATGCCGGCTGGAAATAGTGTTAAAAGATTTGAAAAATAGTGTTAAAGGTTCTATTGTGAAGCTGGCATCCTTCATTCATAACGATATGTTCTTTTCTCTTCAAAGGATAAAAACCTGAACATTTTTTTGAGCAGATGTTGCTGAATATTTGTGTCATTTTACCTGTATATTTACCCTTGTTTCATGAATGTCTTAAGCATCTAAGTTTGAATCAACTAATGGGTATGCATGATTAGAGATTTGAGTCATGTGAATATTGAGTCATAATAGGAGATGTTAGCCAAAATATCTATATCAATCTTTTTTAAATAATTCTTAAATTAGAGCATAGGAAACAACTTACAGGGAGTAAAAGGATAAAAACCCTAATCTCAAAAGTTGAACATGCTGTTTTAGACACTGATCTGCAATTGATCCTGCATATATTTTTACCTTGGACATATGTGAGAACATATGAATCAAGGGCTGTGTGTGTGTGTGTGTGGAAGAGGGAGGGAGGGGGTTTCAAATGAAATCAACAGCAGCTGGTCAGATGGTGGAATGTTATACAGCAACAAGGATCAATTGAAATAGATTGAGATTTTTTGTTGGTTTGATGAATAAAGAGTTAGGAGACATCAGGAAACAGAATTCAAGAGAAACCCTCCCAAATATGTTGCAATTTGAAAAAAAGGAATCCTTTTCAAGCAACCAATGCTTGATGATGAGAAGAAATGTATGAAAAAGTTGATCCATGTGACATTGAAAATAATGATTCTCATAAAATGGTTTTTGTGTTATTGTTCTGTTAGTTGTTTCTTAAGACTCACCAATGAGAAGATTGAGTTCATAGGATTAATTATCCTTCCATTGAATGTTTTTCCTAACCATGCTGATTGTGGACTTATGCATCCTACCTTGCGTTTTGTGGGAATCACCTAGGCAATCTTTATTACTGGCTTGATGCATCTAGTTGGATTTGATAGTTGCATGTTGTATGGAAATTTTGTTGCAGTGATGCTATAAGAAGCGTCTAATTATTCATTGATAGCTTACTCGTGGCTGATGACTTCAGGATGAAGGTCTGAGAAAACTTGCTTCCCAAGCATTAGCTGCCCTTGTAAAATATAATCCCAAATATTTTGCAAGTTTTGTATTGGACAAAATAATTCCTTGCACTCTATCAACCGACTTGTGCATGCGTCATGGTGCAACCCTAGCAGCTGGAGAAGTTGTTCTAGCTCTGCATCAGTGTGATTATGCTCTATCCTCTGGTTCGTCATCGCCCCCCACCCCTAGTTTGTCTCTTCATTTATTTTTGAGTAGCATTTCTTTTTTATATAAAAAAAGTTTTAGCCACGCGGATTCCACGTAAGAAACTGGCTTTGAAATCATAGTAGGACAAGAATTTTATCAATCTTCTGCAATCTGTGTGCTCTGGGGATTTAAACCATTGAAATTTGGCATAGTAGCCTTCGTTTGGCATTAGCCTATCTAAGAGTAGATCCGACTCTAGAATCCAGCAGCTCTACTATATATGTTTTCAGTTGTGTGCTTCTGTATTAAGCATTGGTTGGGTAGATAATGATCTTTTGGTTTGATGGCAATCTTAACAAATAAGTTTTTTCCCCCCTAATTGTGTGTTTCTTTTCTGGAATCTTTGATTTATATAGAGTTTCAGCTTCAACCTACATGTTCCATTTGATTAATCATGTATCCTCTCTATCATTATGTGGCCAATGTTTTTCTTGGTTGGAGGTGTCTTGCAAAGCAGAGATTGGATGATTAGCTTAAATAGTCCAATTATTGCATGGAAATCTTGTTCTTTTTCAATTGTATTCCTAACTAGAACAAATGAAAAATCATTGAACTTTGAAACGTCGTATTCTGATCTTTGAACTTTTATTTGACATGCTTCTATGAATATTATTGGAAGGTAACAGCGTATAAATTATGTGTGTGTATTTAATGTTGCAGATAGGCAGAAGCAAGCTGCTAATGTGGTCCCAGCTATTGAGAAAGCACGTCTTTATCGTGGAAAAGGTGGAGAAATAATGCGATCAGCCGTCTCCCGCTTCATTGAATGCATCTCTTTAGCTCACATATACTTGCCAGAAAAGATGAAGTGTAGTCTTCTTGATACGCTTAATGAAAACTTGAGACACCCGAATTCTCAGATACAGGTATTTACTCTGGCCTGCATAAATGAGGGTTATTATAGACATATTATAGTCTTCTTGATCCATGTTTCATTCAATGAATAGACGGTTGCTGTTGATGCCCTGAAGCACTTCCTTCCAGCATACCATTTGCCAGTAGATGAGAAGGGTATAGTTAATATCACATTAAAGTACATGAAACAGCTCAGTGATCCTAACGCTGCTGTACGAAGAGGGTCAGCATTGGCACTTGGTATATTACCTTATGAATATCTGGATAAACATTCTAAGGATTTACTGTTGACGCTTTGCAAATCATGTTTAATTGAGGTATTTGACATGCGTAATTAATCTCTTGTTTCTCCATCTTTTTTTTTCTTCTTTTCTCATGGCAGTACAACTAGTGACAATTTTTTGCCCGTACAATTGAATTGATTCAGGACAACCCAGATGACTGGGATGCTGAAGCGCGGGTCAATGCCATCCAAGGGCTTGCATCAGTTTGCGAAAGATTGACTGAGTCTCAGGCCAATTCTAAGGATTGTACGACTCTTTTGCTCCTCATCAAGACAGAAGTTATGCAAACTCTATTTAAAGCCCTTGATGATTATTCTGTTGATAACAGAGGAGATGTTGGTTCTTGGGTCCGTAAGGCTGCGATTGATGGCCTTGAGAGATGTACTTACATCCTTTGTAGGGATCATTCGCTTATATCAAAATCTGCTCTGTTAACTGATGAAACCATTTCAGAGAATCAACTGTTTGACGCAGAACTTGCCACCAATTTAGTTAGTGGACTAGTTAAGCAAGCTGTTGAGAAAATGGATAAGTTAAGGGAAGTGGCGGCTAATGCTTTTCTAAGGATTTTGTATAACAAAACAATTTTTGTCCCTTTCATACCTTACAGGGAAAAGTTGAAAGAAACTTTTCCTGCTGAGATGGCACAGAAGTGGGGGGTATGTAATATTATATATTATATTTGTCTTACCAACTTTTCCAGTTTGTTAAATAGTAATCTTGCATCTTTCCTTGCAGGATCCTACTTTTTCTTATCGACATTTTGTCCAGTTACTCCAGTTCAGTTGCTATAGCAGGCATTTACTCTCTGGCCTTGTTATTGCAATTGGTGGTTTACAAGATTCTCTCAGAAAGACATCTTTGACAGCTTTACTGGAATATTTGCACCCTACAAAAGGAGATGAGGAAAGCAGCTCCAGGGAACTAAATCTGTCCATGGATATCCTTTGGGTTCTTGAGCAATACAAAAGATCTGATAGAGTGATTGTTCCAACGTTGAAGGTAATATCAACCTCAGCAGTGGAACATGTGGATGTGTATCAATAATATTTTTCCCAAAACTATCATTTTTCTTGCAAGCTTTTCCATTTTTTTAATTTTTGTTTTGCAATTGCACTTGAGCTTTCTTGGTTTTTGCACAATCAAATATGCTTTTCAGCCATAACTGAAATTGTTTTGCATTTCTATCTGAGCTTAGACCTTTCTATTAGTCATATTATGCAAAATAACTTTGACCATAACTTGATTCTTTTTGTCGTTTCAGACTATTGAGATTCTTCTTGGTAGAAAAGTCTTCCTAAACATGGAGGTAAGTGATACACTAGTATGCTGTTTTTTCGAACTGTTCTCTTCACCTGTATAACGGATCCTTTTCAGCAATTTGTGCTTTCCAAATTAAGGCTACTGAAATCATTATCAAGATGTCGTTGTCTTTTATTCAGTGAAATAGCTATGAACACTTTGAGATACATATAAAATGTATTTGATAGAGTAGAAAATCAGGAAACACAAAACACACACAATTACTTTGATTAAACTAAGAAGAACAAGTAAATCTCAATGGAACAAGGTTCCAAAGAGCCAATCTCAAGGAGAAAATCTCCAAGAGCCCAAGGCACTAATGCCCGATCCTTTTCTCAATTTCTGGATAATCCCTAATGGGGAAACATTTCCATATTTATATTGAAGTCCTAACCGACTCTCAACATCTCTGATATATCCTTTACCCTTTTACCCCTAGCATACTAGGATATTACATTTGTGTATCTAACAATGCCACCCTCCTTCGAAACAACCTTGTCCTCAAGGTTGTGGTAGGAAGGGAGACCCTGAAACCCAACAATGCAAGATGTATATGGGTTTGTCTGGTGGGTGCTAGCATTGACCACTCTTATGCAGGCTTGCTGAAATCTTCTAACTCTTGTAGGTTGCTTGATCAAATTCTTGAGTGTGCAATTGTCTTGCTGGCTTAGCTGACCTTCTATCATCTTGAAATTGACCTGAGCACTCCACAAATTTAACTTGAGATCCCCTTTGTCTTGTTGACTGCCACCATTCCAGTTTAAAGACAAGTGCATCACTTCATCTGATGTTAGGAACTCTGTCCCCACCTGAACTTGTATGCAAGTTTCCTCAATCAACACATAGTACCCTTTTCTCTTCCTTAGAGGAATCTCTTCATTAATTTTAAACTCTGGAGGACGAGGAGAGTGACAGAAGAGTGCAAGCACTTGAATATGATGATTCTTTCCAGCAAACAGCTTATAACCATGTTTGCAGAGTCTACTAACCATCGCATACACCCACTGTTCAATACATATAAATTCAATACTAACTTTTCTTGTGCAGTTACCTGTCCCTGAGTATCTATCCCAAATTATAATCCTGAACCTATGCTTTCCATGTCTCTTCACGATAAGCCCCAGGTTGAATGGTGAGCTCGGTGGAGGTTCCGCAGGTGGCCGTGTATCCAAGCTCTTGTCCTCGGCATGTCTTTCTTTCCCAAGTGCCCTTGCCAACCCATTCAAACAAGCCTTGTCCTCAAGGCTGTGTATGGACTCGAAAACGGTTCTCAAGGATGAGATCTGATCAAATCTACAGTCACCGGGATCGTCGCCGGCGGCATCTTCTTTGCCACAGATTTGGACAAAAATCGGGAAGGGAATGGAAGGAAGATCAGAAACGGCGGGGCTGAATTCTAACCTTGAGAAATTAGGGGGAAAATCCGGCGGTCGTGGAGGCGGTTTAGATGTTTGCGGCGACAGTGGCTCGAAGCTCCGACATAGAATTTGGGAAGCAATCCATTCTGGATGAACAAGAGGTCCGGTTTCTTGTCCTTCGTATATTTCTGTGGGTCTGTGAATAATTGGGAGAGAATTAGGCCCAATTTTTTTAACTGAAATGTTGGGCCAAGGCGGTGAGCCTAACTCTTCCAGATCCGGCCCAATTCCGAAAGCATATTCAAATCCTTTTACGTATTGAAACGTTTTAACCTTATTCGAACCCGAGCCCGTTTTCCATGATGAGACCCGAACAACAATTAATCTCGTTTCTTCAACCTCCTGCCGCAATTCCAAATTCTTCTCCGACACTATCTCGTCCGCCATGGCTGTTAGGTGAAAAGCTTGATACCATAGTTTTGCATCAATCTTGTCCTTCCTTTGTCTCGCCCAAGATGGTGGCCCGAGATGCTCCATTTCTGGTTCCATCCCAACTTCACTCGTTTCCCTCTCCAGGAGAAAAACTGGCTCGAACTTCCTATCAACCCTAAACCCTAAGATCCAAGCAGTTCCAGTCGACTGCACTTCACTTCCTTCCATCGTCATCATCTTCTCAAAATCTTTTGCTAGTTCCTCTCTGTGCAATCGCCAGCCATCAGTGGTTTGTCTCTCCATCGCTGGAGCAACATTGATGCGGTCTACCGCCTTCTTCTTCGGCTTCGTTCCTCCCATCTTCACCACCATCGATTCGCGAGCACAGTTCTTGGAGTGGAGATCGTTGATGTCGCTAGGTTGGATTGCATATCCCTCCTCATCAACGGTTTCAACCTTTGTCGTGGTGACTTCCGTGGAATCGCCTCCCTCGCAAATTGATAATTCTGCCTTCTTCTCATCTCCGAGGTCATTTGGCAAGTTTCCCATCAGGCCTTCTATGGCAGAAGTTTGGAGTTCCTCACCAGCAGCGTTCTCTTCCTCTTCGATCACTTTCAAATCCCCTATCAACGAAGAAGTCCAATGCTCCACTTGATCTAGGTAGGTAGCAATTTCCCTACTTCGTTCTTCTCTTTTACTGGTCTCTTCATCTTCAATTTCTTCCATGGTCACCTCCAAACATGACCCTAGCATCCCCACTTGGATTGTAATTTTATCCCAAGCAGATTTTGATCTACTTTTCCCTTGTGAATTCCATGAAGAGAATGACTCTTTTACCTCCTCAACCCAGTTACGGATGAAATCCATAACCTCTTCCTGATTGCTCTCTATCTCTTCCATCTCAAATTCTCTCAATGAAAGCACCAATTGATAGAATAGAAAATCAGGAAACACAAAACACACACAATTACTTTGATTAAACTAAGAAGAACAAGTAAATCTCAATGGAACAAGGTTCCAAAGAGCCAATCTCAAGGAGAAAATCTCCAAGAGCCCAAGGCACTAATCCCCGATCCTTTTCTCAATTTCTGGATAATCCCTAATGGGGAAACATTTCCATATTTATATTGAAGTCCTAACCGACTCTCAACATCTCTGATATATCCTTTACCCTTTTACCCCTAGCATACTAGGATATTACATTTGTGTATCTAACAGTATTCCCACGGGTGGAAGTGACCAAGTCCAAAATGAGTTTGATTGTTCATTATGAACATCTTTGCATGCTTTCTGGTCTTCAATATGCGTCTTCACGAATATAATATATTGGTATATTAGCAATTTGTTGCTTATAAAAAAATTTGCTATTAATTTTTTCTCAATTAATATGAGATTGATTGTTCTTTCAGACCCACACAGCAAAGTTCTTCATAAGCATTTTAGATTCTCTTCGTGAAGAGTTGAGGGGAACAAAGGACTTCCCAAAGCTAAATGCCGGCATTGCAATACTTGGATACATTGCTTCAATTCAAGAGCCAATCAACACCAAAGCATTTTCTCATTTGCTGACTCTTCTTGGACATCGATTTCCAATGGTTCGTAATCAACACTTGTTTTAAATATTTAACAACTCCGAGCTTGCTTCTTTATCTTGATGTGTGCGTTGCATCTCATTTCACAAATTACTATCTCAAAGGAAAATTCTACTTGGCTGTACACTCACTAAAGATAATCCCCGTGGAATATTTATCTAGGAAAATGCTATTATATCAATGTCTAATGTTGGGAAAAGAATTTATGTTTCATGTGTGAACTCATTGTATTATATTCATGTATGTTAGATTCGGAAGGCTGTGGCTGAGCAAGTATATCTTGTGCTTCTGCAAAACAACACTATAGTGGAAGAGGACAAGCTAGAAAACGCCCTTGAGCTTGTCTCAGAAACCTGCTGGGAAGGCAACATAGAAGATGTCAGGCAGAAAAGGCTACGGCTTTTTGAATTAGCTGGTTTGAGTACAAGCACATTAATCAAACCTGGCTCTGCTGCATCTAACAAGGTTATTCGGAATCAGCCAGCAATTTCAGATGAGAATGCATCCTACTCATCATTGGTTGAGTCGAGTGGTTTTTGATCACTTTGTTTAATCACAACTTGTACAATCCCCCCTGTAATTTCTTGTATTTTTATGAGGCGTCTGTGTACAAGTACATTCGTAGTTTTCGTGCTGCGTTGCATTCATGATATTTGGCGAGTATTTTGAATAGGAATGAATTAATAGTTTGTGTCCCGAAACCTATAAACTATACTCCAAGCCACATGTTGAAAGGTTAGGCTTCCATATCCCATCTTTGATAGGTGACGCCTTGATTGCTATTCGCCAAGTATGATTGCGAGGCCCAATTTTGCACTTGTTAAATTTTGTCTTTGTTGATGTACGAGAGTTGGGCATGTAAGGACTAAAGTGGGCTCGTTTCTCACAAAATTTTCAATTGAATTCAAGAGCACACGATTGCATGTGATTGAAGGTCGGTGTAACACTTAGTTAAGTGCTCTCCAATTAATTCCAATCTAATTAAAACCTAATGTTAACATAAAGGGGAACGCAATAGCCTACTGGGTCACCCGGCATGGCCGCACGACCTAGAGGCCTCCTATTGGATTGTGTTTTTTATCCTTTTTATACAAATTCTTGTAGAAATAGCAAGCTAACATAATTCTAAGCTAGGATAAATTCTAAGCTAGGATAGGCATGCAACAACCCTTATTTGTAGGTAGTTCAATCAAAATGTGACAAATGAAAGAGCCATGCTCATAGACATGCTACGGCTCGAGCGCGCAAGTGACTAATTTGGATACTAGACGAAGAGAAAGCAAGGTAACCCATGGAATGCTACCCGACTGGTCCATCGTGGCTCATAGACGTGCAAGAAGAGCATGTGTGGTGTCTTGAATTATTTTGGCCCTTTCTCTTGTGATTGTCCATCGAAAGGCACCTTCATCTTGTCCTCCATGTCCTTTGGAGTTATATAGGTGGGCGTTTGGCATCACTCACTAAAACTTTCAAAGAACATACCGGAGACAAATAGTTAAAAGCAAATATAAGTTGGTAGATACAAATACTAAATATTTTCATTAAACCTACCATAGGTAGATGCAATAACAAAAAAATTAAAGAAATCAAATGAGGGAAGGTATCCAAATCATAGAGAAAGAACTTAAAAAAGAAATGAGAATCTTTTTTGAAAAGAGATTAAAAATCAAAACATTAGATCAAAAGGCAAAATAGATAAAGTACTCAATGTAATTTAGGAAGAATAAATAAAGAAGACAACAAAGAACTAATAAAAAAAAATTATAAATGAAGTCAAAACGATTCACAAACTTCTTATCAACTTAAATCATTATACCTATTAACAAAATGCTGGGAACAATTTAAAAATGGAGTACTCGATTAATTCCACAATGCAATGGATTCACAAAAACAAAGGAGAGCTCTTTATTAACCTCGATTAGATCTGGAAATTGAAATACCACCAAAAGTGAATATTCCACCAAGAGTGGTGTGTCGAGTGTTCTTAGGCATAGCGTGAGATTGAGAGTGTGAGTGCAAAGGTAGAGCGTGGTTCAAGGGTGTGGGATTCATTCTTGTACACGGGGGAGCTTTGTAAACACTCAAGAAATCAATAGAGCGAGTCTAAGGACTCTTGAAATCAGACCAAGTGAGAAGCTTGGAAGGGAGTGGTTTTTCTCTAAGTAAACTAGTTGGTTTACAAGGAGTTTCCACTATACATCGCTTGTCATTGACTGTTGGTAACGTTTGTTTTTCCTGTTTGGTTATTCCGCTGCTTTACTACTCAAAGTCGACGACTTCGCAGGAGTCGCCGACTCGTTCAAGTACTAACGATCCTACAATTGGTATCAGAGCCAATGCTCTAGATTTTGTTTTTAGTACTTCTCTTACAGGAAAATGACTTCAATCAACATTGCTATCAACGACTCTTTCTGGAAGCCTCCAATCCTCAAGGTTGGAGAGTATAAATGGTGGGTTGAACAGATGAAGACCCTCATCTGCTCTCTCGATGGTCAGTTGTAAAAGGTGATTGAACTGGGTCCGGAAACCTTTCTTGGAATGGACGGAAAGATGGAAAAAACCACAGCCGAGTACTATGATGTTGATTTCAAGAAGCTTGAAAAGAATTCTAGAGCAAAGAAGGTGCTCCATGAAGCTCTGACTGACGGTGACCTCAAGAAGGTGATCGAATACACGACTGCAAAAGAAATCTGGGATGCTCTAAAAAGACTTCATCAAGGCAATGATGATGTAAAGAAGGATAGAATCATAAGTCTCGAAGGAGAATATGATAATATCTTTCAAGGAAAAGGAGAGTCTCTTCGTGACTATCACTCCAGGTTTCAAACGCTTGTGAATCAATTGAAGTTCCTTGGTGAGAAAATTCCTCAACAGAAACAAACCAACAAGCTGATCTCAGGATTGAACAAGAGTTGGGACAACATTGCTTCGTCCCTAATCACTCAAAAGGAAACCAAGTCGCTGACTTTGGAAGATCTTGTTGGACAACTTACCATGTATGGAGGCATTCAGCAAAGAAGAGTGGAAAGACTTGACTCAGAGAAAGTCAAGAACATTGCTCTCAAAGTCGAAAGAGCATTTGACTTGGCTCAGGGAGACGATGACATTGAAGGAGTAGATGAGGATGTTGCTCTCATCTCTAAGGCTATGAACAGACTGTGGAACCGCAACAAAGCTCCTGTCAAGACTCTAGAGTAAAGCAAGGAAGGAAAGGATATGAAGGATGTCATTTGCTATCAATATCAGGCTAGAGGACACTTTGCCAAGCAGTGTCCCAAAAGAAAAGGTGGAGAGGCTGGCAAAGGAATGATGGCAACTTGGGATATGTCCGACGATGATGATGAAGTGGCGTTGGCAAGAGGAAACTGTTGTATGGTCATTGAAGACAAATCATCCCAAGAGGTAAATGACTCTGAAATCTCTTCTCTTCTCTCTAAAAAGTTTAGAGAACAGTTGATTGCTATCATCGAAAAGCTTGGAACTCATGTCACTGAGTTAAGAGAAAAAGTGGAAGATAATGAAGAAACAATCTCCAATCTTTTCGATGATAACAAACTCTGGTACTCTAAAGCTATTGAATTGGAAAAGATTTCGTCTCCTAAGTCAATGACTTGTGAGTCCTGTTCGAACTCAAAAACCTAAGTCGTCGACCTGCAAAAGCAAGTTGAGGACTTGGAAAAACAAGTCACTGACCTAGAAGGTGAAAGGCTTATGCTTAGGCTCGGTCATGCTAAGTTATCCAAAGAACTATAAGATCAAAAGGTTGATGATGAGACTAAAAGAAAAAGGTGGCTAGATGAGTTTGTTGTTAAAAAGGCTCAAGAGGTCAAAAATGACTATAAAAAGAAATTTGTGAAGGAGATTGATAGGTCTGGGATTGGATATGCTCGTGAACCCAACACTCAGGGTACCAAACACGCTCCCTTTTTGTCTAAAGGTAAAGCCCCTATGGGTAGTGACAATGCAAGTTGTTCTACTCATGTTGTGGCTAAACAAGACAAAGGGAAGCAACAATGGTATCCTGATCAAAAGGTGCACAGAATATGGAAAAAACAAACCTAGTACTCGGCTCCCTCATAAATTGATTTTTAATCACATATTGATGTTTGAGTTTTTAGCATAGTTTTTAAGTGTTTTTCTTGGTTGTTTAGCTTAGTTTAGTTGTGCCTTAGTGTTTGTTTTGTGTGTTTTTGGATGAGTTTGCATATTTTGAGAAAAGTATGGAAGCTACTTTGTTTTTATGTTTTATATAGGTTTTTGGGGAAAAATTGGAGTATTTTGAAGACATCGAGATGGCAAGGAAGCAGAGGAGTATGGCTAAGCTAAAGAAGGATTGGAGACACTTGAGAAGATCCCGGAAAATCCAAAAGAGGCTATGAAGAAGTACAAAGAACAAGGCAAAACAGGCTCGATACCGACCCTGTGGGTTCAGTACCGAGGTTTGCAGCAAAGCAAATCAAAGGAGTTCAGCAAGAGTCTACCGACCCTGACAGGGTCGACACCGAGGTCCCCTGTGTCAGTAGGCGTGACCGACTTCGAGTTTTTAAAGATTTTATTCCGTAATCTTTTTAGTTTATATATATTTATGGAAACTTTTTAGATAGCTTTTCTAGTATAAATACCTTGTCTTAGCTTTAGTTTAGGAGGTTAGTTGGTTGGCAAATTGAGAGAGAGACGTGAAACTTCAAAACTCGCACCTTTTCTCTTGGTTTTGGCTGATCTGGTTGTTTTTCAAGTAACTTGGAGAAGAAGTTTGTGAGTTCGAGTTGTGTTCTAAGACAAGTTTTGAGTTTTAATTCAAGTAAGTTTTTAGTTTAATTCGAATCATGTTCTCTTTTAATTTCTTTACTTGTTTTTCTTTAATCATGTGTGAGTAGTTTTCTTTTCTAGGATCGGGGTTGAAAACCCGACTTGATTGTGCATGAATGATGTGTGTTGAATGATTGAATGCTTTCTATCTTTTCTCTACTTGTTTTGTGCTTATGCTTTGGAGAAAGTCAAAGTAATTCGAGTTGATTTCTTAATCGAAAGAGAAAGTTATGAACTTGTAAGTTGATATTGTTTGATAACGAAAGTTACAAACTTTGGATCAAAGATAAGTAGAAAGTGAATTGATTTGTGAAAACTGATTGATTTGCTTGCTTTAATCAATGAAAGTTGGAGACTTTATGTTCAAGGCATGAAATTTATGATTCACACTATCTTAATTGCATGATTATGTCGTGGTAAACCCTTGTCATAGATCTTATTCTCCTATTGGAAAACTCGTACTACGTTTTGTTCAGAGTCGATACCGAGGTCACAGCATCGGTACCGAACCTGTGTGTGTTACTATGTTACTTTGCTTTGTTTTAATACAAGATCAGCATCGATATCGACCCTGACAAGGTCGGTAACAATCTTTTCGAGCCGTTGTTTGGTCAATCTTCCTTGTTTTGTTTCCCTTTTTTTTCGTTCTTTTACTTTCTAGAATAGTAATTAAACACAACTGTGCTTCTCGTGGACGATCTTGACTTCGCTATACACAACGGGGTCTTGACTACAAATTTATTTGTTATTAAGTAAATCCCTATCAACACATATCAACAACAAACCCATCTATCCGGGCTACAACAAGTATGTTGCTGATGCGACCTTGTTTGAAGGACACTACAGATCTTTGTGTGGAAAGAGTATTGGGTCTCGGAATGGCGTAGTGGAAGACTTGAGAGTTCGGACCAACGTTGGATTGGCTCGAACAAGTGACGAACAATCAAGAACGATAACAAAAACTTGAGAATATTGATTGATCGAATGCAAATGGGGCCGCAAGCACTAGGATTAGTTATAGGAGAAATCCTCAACTGATAATCTAATCCAAAGTGTGCGTAAGAATAATAAATGATATCCAAAGCTCCTTATAAAGAGAAGGATCTCGAAACCCTAACAAGCAACAAGGCTTAACGGACTAGGGTTTGCATGCAAGCAATGCCCAACGTCCAAAAGCCCATAAAACATAAATAGCAATACTAAAAATAGCAACAACTAAATTCGGAAAGACATAAATGGAAATATGCTAAAATAGGGAAATATATAAAATATGACTAAGTCCTACACCAAGGGGGTCGCCAAGGCCTAGGGAGTCTCAGGCTGGCTGGGATCGGGTCCGAGCCTAGGCGAGGTTGCATCATTCTCCCCCGCTTAGATTTGAAGCGTCCTCGCTTCGAGTTGGTGAAGGAAAAGGCGACCAAAAAAACAAAGAAGTGGAGCTTGTCCTCAACATCGGTCTTCTCAAAAGTCAATATGTATGGGGTCGATGTAGGCTCAAAGTGGATCTTGGAATCGGCGCCAAACAATGAAGGTAAGGGCATGGGGAGTGCCCAATCCGGCGTCGAAGACAAATCCAAGGAAGGTGTCAGTGCTGGCTGATTGGGCTTGGCGTCCTCGACAATGGTCATGTATGGCACGGTCACGGGTGTGACAATGGGCGGGACTGTCTTCTCGGTAGCCTGAACCACGATCATATTGATGCAGTGAAGCCAACCATGTCTCCTACCGACGTCGATGAGTTGATTCGAGTGCCTTCTGACAGACCAATCACAAAGAGTCGAGCTAAGAAGATTGCTCAAGGCACAACAACAATCTTGGTTCGATTGGCAGCTGTTCTTGAAGAGCCAAGCAAGACAAAGTGGGTCTCATGCATTCGACATCCATTGAGCCCGAATTCCATGGATTAAATTATAAGGGCCGAAATTCACCTATTTCTTTATTTAGAAACATGTATTAGCTTGTCTCACTTTAGGGCTGAATTTAGTAAGTGACCGGGTGAGATAAGTTGGTATATGGGTCAAAGTCAACCCTTTGACTTGATCATTCTAAGTAGAGAAAATATCAGCATTTTTATTTATTTATGATAGGCATGTTTTTAATTTAATAATGTAGAGAAATTCAATCAATAGGCTTATATTAGTTGGTTGAATATTCTCTCTCCTGGTTGTTATAAATATTTTGAGTTTGTTAGGATATTTTCTTAAATAAATAAATCAGCCATGATTTATTTTATTTAAGGAAATCTAGTTAGTTAAGCTTAGATATTTTATTATATCTTGGAAAGCAAGACATGGGGGCTCTCTCTATCTATTAGGGCCGGCCCTAGGGGTGCCTTGCTCTCCAAGGAAAACTCTTGTATTCTACTATTTATACTTTGCAATTTCATTAATGAAAAATCAGCTTGAGAGAGATTAAACCCAAATTGGTTTAATCTATCTCTTGGGCTCCAAAAACACACGTGTGAAGCTTGCATTGATTCGTTCATCATCATCAACCGATCTCATTCTCTCTCTTGTTCTTTCAATCTATTCTTATTGATTTGATCAATTGGATTGTTCTAAGTTGATTGTTAAAGATCAAACTTAGTTAATCATTCGGATTTAGCGTTAGATCCAATCTGAGTGAACTATCAAGTTGATTATCTCTTTGATTTCAGATTCATTCGATTCATAATTCAATAAAGTTTTCATAACTTGCGTTACAAGCAATTGACTTTTAAGGCATTGTAGGTTCGAAATTGGTATTACAAGGTAAGATCGGGATTTGTTGGGTCATATACGAGATTATCAAGGAGGATTCCGAGGAAATCACGTATCACATATGCGGCACGGTGATAGGCGAGAGAAAAGGCGTGGTTGGCTCCTCGGTGGCCTCGACCACGGCCACGTGTGGCATGGCCATGGGCATGCTAACAAGCTCGGATGGCGCCTCAAAGGCCTTGATCACGACCATAGGAGGCGCGACCGGCAATGGTGTCGATGTAGCATGACCCTTGTCCAATGGTGCTCGTTTTATGTCCTTCATCTTGCCAAACTTGTACATCTCTTGTTGTTTGGTCATGCGCCTTATAAGATACTCTTGAAAGGCTACGACATCCACATTGTAACGCCCCTATTTTGCAACATTGGGTATTACCGCCAGTGACCTCGGACTTTACCGTCTAAAGTCACCCTAGGCTTTAAATATTTTAATGAGAATATAATAAAAGAAGAAATGACTAAAAGCGAAATTTTATTCATTGATAAGAATATTCATTCATTACATTGAGATTTGTTTTACAAATGGTGTAGCAGCGGAAAATGAAGCCCATATTAAAATGAAAAGACGTATTTAAAAATACATGTATGTCTCTCCAAGACAAATCATATGATGATGATTTGCTTGGTTAAACTAGAAGAGCTGATGCACTATCTTCTGAATGCTTTGCTCTTTAAAAATTCCTTCCTTCCTTCAATGTCGTCCTGCCTTGACCCTCTATCCTTGTATAATGCTTCTCGAATCTTCTAGCCTTTGTCTTCAAACTTTGGTGGGACTTCCTAGAGTCTGGCATAAGTCGCGAAGGGCGAGAAATGCCAGACAAAAATGCGGAAAAGCGGAATTAGTCTAAGGAGACTAAGCAAATGAGTAACGGAACTTCTCAAGGGTATTTCGGTAATTTATAATATTCGAGAGACATTATCGGGATGTGTTTTGAGGTATAGGACTTTATGTGAGGCTTATCGGGACAGAGAAGAGTGTATCTCGAGAGGAGATAACCCGTTAATCAGGAGAAGAACTACGAGATTGTAGACTTCTTAGAGTAGAAAGTATGTTGGGAACGTTATTAATTCATACAAGTTTGGATGGCCTCCCGCACCCTTGTCGGACCTCAACCAACCTCATCTTATTCAGTGCTCCAGTTAGGGGAGGTGGCCCGAAGGTGCTTAAGTACCCGCCCACCTTAGACAAGCCCGAATAAGCATTCAGATTGGAAAGACGATCTTTTCAAGAACCGGGAGACGGGTGGTTTTCCAAGCAAGTTGTACTATTCCGACCCGGTTTTAGTTTCTTTTAATTGTGCTTTGGCACTTATCTTGTATCATGATGAAAACATTCACTTACGTTAATGATTTTTAAAGAATGTGGGGGGCATGCATGGGCCCTGGACCACTGACAAGAACCCAGTTCCGGCACTTAGCTAGGGTGCACTCATCCTCCGTTGCGTGGGAGTGGACATAGATCATGATCTTGAAAGTCGTACTTTAGGCACGGCGGCATACGACTTAATAGGTTATATAGAGGTGTCGGGTTAATCCCGCACCACTTACTATTTCATCCAAACCGATCTCGAAAAGAGATCGTAAACAATCAAGGTCACAAACAAGACTAGCATAATAGTCCTATTGAGTATTTAAATAGCGGAATAATGATAACAATTGGGTCGTTATTTCTAACAATCGATATTCCTTGATACATTTATTATTAGCAAACAAGTTGTTCCCAACATCGAGGAATTTCACGAAACGAATTATCAAGGCTACAAGGAGAAATTCCACTTGCCTTTGCTTATACGATTGCGTATTAATGAATGAACCGAAACGTTGTCCTTAAAACGAAACGGGAGCTCGACCTATCGACACGAAATATACGAACGAGCTTTAATAAGAATTTTCTTTAAATTCTTCTAAAGATTTTGAAATCTCTTATCTCCTTATTATAAGAGAATTAATTTCTAAATTATTATAATAATAATTTAGGTGGTGGTGAATAAAATAATAATATTTCTTATTATTATTTCATATTTGTAATATCCTTGTATTATATATAAAATCTTTATTTTAATTTAATTATTATTTTCTAGAAGACCAAGTCATAAAATTATTTAAACTAATAAAATTTTCCTTTTTGCTTAACTTATTATTCTTTTATTATAACTAAGCAAGGAAATATCTTTAAAATCATTAAGATATAGTTTTCATAACTATATGAAGTATTGTTTTTATAAAACTCTTCTTAGGATGTGAAAAGTCTAAAAATGCCCTTGTCATTAAATATCTTTTTTTTTTCTTATTATTATACTATTATCCACCCTACCAAATAATATCCTTTTAAATCTTATATATATATATTCTCATTATAGTATCTTTCTTATTATGCTTTTCATAAAAGGACATGCAATAATTAATAAAGATATTTATATTAATACATCCTTTTCTAGTACTTTCCTTAAGTAGGAATTCTAATCAATTGATATAGTATGCTTTCCCTATATGTGATATGATAATAAAATTCTCTTATTTAATTAAATGATGTCACCATATCTTAGAATATTATTTTATAACGAGGAGCATGCAACTTATTTAAATCTAAGATAGTAATAATAATATATCTAGTATACCTTTTCTTATCACTTATATCTTTTATATAAGATTTCTTTTAAGAAAATTAGCATGCTCAAAATCTTATGACATTAATTATATATATAAAATACTCTTAACATATCCACTATTATTTAATAAATTCCACGTCTTGAGATTTATTTTTATTATTAGATTTAATCATGCAAGATAGAAACTTTATCTAAGTATAATAAAATTTACTTATTTGATTTTATCTTGTTCAACTAACAAGATCTTGTAGCAATATTTTTAGTTAGGTTATTAGCATAAATCCATTATTATTATTTAGATCTCTATGGAAAGCAATTTAAGTTATTTAAATCAAAATAAAAAGATTTTTAAGAGGAAATTAGACCTTTGGTATACTGGATTTAACGTGCAGGAGAACAGGACACTTCAGGGGAGAAGCCAAAGGGGCGGTGGACACCAGGAGGGGCGGCGACGGACGGTCGACGGCGGGCGCGGACTGCTGGGCGGCGGCCTGGTGGTCCGGCGGTGGAGTGGTGGTGATTGGGTGGTGTTTGAATGTGTTTAAATGTGTTTTAATGGGAAAAAATCAGCAAGGAAGAACTTGATTTTAGTCTGAATTTTGACAAATTGAAAAGCAAGAATGCTTAGGAAGAGAGAAGAGAAATTGTGTGTGTCTTGTAAATAGAAAAATCAGCCTTTAATTAGGCAATTCCATGGAGCTTGGTGATCCATGTCAATGGATTTTGACCAATGAAGAAGGGGAGGATTGATGTGGATTGGAGAGAAGTGTGCTTGTTGGGTGATGACTATTGATGATGCAAGTATGGGTGGTCTTGCAAGCAAGAATGGAGAAGTCAGGCAACAATGCTCATGCACTGGTTTACGTAAATTCAATATCAGACTTCTTTGACTCTTGAAGAAGAAGAAGAATAGAGAGGGTTTATTATTAAAAGTGTGGTGAATTGGGTAGTCAAATTACAATAGTCTAGCGGTTTGAGGAGTGTGTGTGAGGGGGAGATCCAAGAGGTCTCGGGTTCTAGTCCCGGCTCTTGCCTCCTTTTTATTTATTTTACCTTATACTATTTTTAGCCTTGTAACACTCCATTATTAATAAAATCCGAAATTTATATTAATCTTATTTTATTTGAAATTTTTACCACTTTAATAATCCTTTATAATATGTTTATCATTTTATTAAAAAAATATTGAAATTCTCTATTTTAGAGAAAAAAATTTATGGGAATAAATATCCGTTTTATTATATTTAGAATTTAGCAGATAATACAATAGTACCCCCTTAAAAATTAGTTTCGTCCCGGAAACTAGGAAAGACTTAGGGTGGTACAAGGTTAACACGGAAAGCTACTAAACTCACAACTGTGAAGAAACAACAAAGGGTCTAGTACCCCCTTAAAGAACATTTCGTTCTTTAGTTAAGATGACTGTACAAGTAGAAGAATTACTATTGTACCTTTTTCTTAAGGAATCGTTAAATTAGTATTCCTTAGGAAGATTCCCACATTTGAACTTATGTGGTTTAATGAAACCAAGGGATAGGAATGGAAATCTGATTGGTCTTGCTAGCGAATATCCATTACCTTGAGTCATACCTACGGAAGTTCTGGGTTGACTTTCCCAAACATAAAAGTTGGACTGCTTATAGAATAAGCATCCTAATTGAAACGAGCACTTAAGTGCTTCTAGGAAGCGGGTAAGAGAATGACTAATCCATTCTATACTTCTAGAATAGAGTCATTGCGGAAGAATTCTTTTAAGATGGATATTCGATAACTTTCGAGATGGAATCAAAGTTTAAATATGTGAAACTATGCCTTGAAAGAAGGATCTCGAATTACGGCTTCTAAAGAAGTTATCATTGGAATAGGCGATGGTTATATCCCAAGAGGGAGTAACCATCTTTTCTATGTCGTGTCCGAAGATATTTTACTATCGAGAAGTGGTCCGAGCGTCCTTCTATATTATACGTTTTAATTCTTATAAGAAAGTAGTTTTTCTTAAACAAGATTGAATCCGAAGAACTAAGTGGTTTCATTTCACCAATGTGATCAGTATCGGGGAAACTACTTCGAACATAATCCTTTAATATATGCCTTCACAGGAACAAGACCTGAAATTCTACCTCAACCATGTGATCAAGATGGGAGATAGAACTTCATCCTTATTCCCCACTATGAACCATATACTTAAAAATGTTTATTTATTTAAACTTATGATATTAACTGCCATTGTTTGACAACACAACACAATTGAAAATATTTCTCGCAGAGGTAGGAGTAATTAACATACGAAAAGATGGAGTGACTTCCATAATCTATTAATCGAAACTTAGCGGTTGAAATAGTGCTTTCGTAAAGAAAGTTCCAACGAAAGTCTTCAATGCAGCTATGCTAGCATAACAGAATTTAAAGTATAACACTTTGCGAAAGAAGATAGTTGATAATAATATTGGAATTATTCAACTATGCTTTGATTATAACCGAGGTTGAAATTCTAATGACAACCCTACGATATATGTCGCAAGCACCCTTGTTTGGACATATTTAGATTACACGAGGAAGGATAAGCTATTCTATTTGCTCAATGCGCCTATCGTTGAAGTTCTCCATGGATTGGTGGTTGAGGTTTAGGGTATTGCAATTATTGGTTAAACTTTGTGGCCTTCTTCTCGGCACACTTAGTCCCTTAACCTTTAGGGTCTAAGAGATCATTATGTCTTTCATCTCTCACAGCATAAGAGAGGAATGATTCATCATACTAGTCTTAACCTTTCCAAAATCAGGATGGGATGTCTTATCTGCTTAAAAGTCTTTTTCCATTTTGTTAATTCTTCTTCTCCAAGTTGTAAAGCGGCAATATGGACCCCCCTTTTTTTTCTTCAGCGTAACTAATACTTCTCAAGTATTTCCACGTAGAAGAACTATTAGTGGTTGTGGTTGACTTTCCCAGTTCCTCCATAGACATTAATGTCTTTAGTGTCCTTGTACAGCTAGACACATTTACTTGAAGTGGAATATGGCATTATTTGCAATTCTATTTGCAGCTTGGTCAGTTTCAACTATGCTTGCTTCTTTCGGTGGAACAGAAGAGATTGCTTCTGGCATTACTTATAATGTTGGACTTCTTAATGCAAGTTTTGTCACATCATCCAACAGTATCGGCGTACTAGGGTCCATTACCCGACGATTTCCTTGTTCTTTCTTCGGAAGATTTTGAACCATCATTCGTGCCCGAACTTGAATGCTATTCAGGGGAATTCTATTGTTGGTTCCTTTCGGTTTGACCATTTGAACTAAGAATCGACAAATTGTTCCCAACAATTTTCATTCATTCATGGATAGATTAGGCACTTCGATTATTGAAGAAAAAGTTAATGCTTTATTGAAATACCATCAAACGGTTGGTTCCATAACATAAGCTCATTTAAGGAAAGAAATTACGGTTATAGCAAGGTGCAAACGAACTAGGAAACCTAATAACGGAATTGACGGTTGGAATTAACATCGAAGATGGCCTATGTAACTATTTCAAGTGCGACGAATTGGGACACATGTCCACAAACTATCTTAATAATGAAGTAACCTTATGGCCTTTTATGCCTACTGGGGCGATGTAGTAAATTTACAATCCATGTCCAAAAATCTTGGTTCTAATAACTTCCTTTCTAACTTTATATATCACCGTGTCGACTTATCCAAATAGAGGCGAAGAAAATTCATGATGCGACTTTCACATTCACGATAACCTTATTATGGTTGGTTTATTCGATTGACAAACATTAGATATCATGTCAAGATCCCATATGTTGACTAAGCAAGTTACTTCTACTTGTAGGTATTTGCAAATGAATATAATATTCACTGGTCATGATTCTCGACCACTCCTTTATTGCTAGACCTTTATTAGTCCCCTTATCTACCTCTCGATAATCTATTTCGAGATCGGATTAAGTGGAGACAAGTTAGATCCTTTGTAACACCCCTATTTTTCAACGTTGGGTATTACCGCCAGTGACCTCGGATTTTACCATCCAAAGTCACCCAAGACTTTTAGAATGATATAGAATAAAAATGCGGAATTTAAACATACTTAGATAAATAAAAGGTGCTTCCGAAGAAGACTTTGTTCTTACAACCCAAATCACATGATTAGAAACTTGTTCGAAAATTACAATTCATGAAAGAAACCGTCTTTAAAGCATAATGAAAATAACCAAAAAGGAGATTCGATTACATCTTGAAACTTCTTGCCCTTCCTTTGTCCTTCACCTTACGCCTTATGATTAATCCTAGGTTCTGACATAATTCGCGAGGGGATATAAAATGCCAGGGAAACATGCGGAAAAGAAGAATTAGTCTAAGAGACTAAGCAAGCGGGAACGGAACTTTCCCAAGGGTATTTCGGTAATTTAGCGACATAATGACGAAGATAACAATAGGTTGTGTTTCAAGATAGGGTTTATTTATATGGGGTTTTAATGGTACGAGGGAGAGCGTATCTTAAGTGATGATAGCTCGTTAGTTAGGAGAAGACTACTAAATTGTAGGCCTCCTTTAGCATCGAGAATAAAAGATATGTTGGGAACATTATTAATTCATACGAGTTAAACCTCTCGCGCCCTGAGCGCACCGAGTGCCAGATCGATCATTTGAGATCGGTCTGATTTTAATATCTTAAATGTGCGTTGGCACTTATGTAGCGTATTTGATTTAATGATTTAAAAAGGGTGGGAATTCGGTGAGCCCGATCCACCAAGGGAAACCTAGTTTCCGGCACTTAGCTAGAGTGCGCACATCCCTCCTTGCAATCGGAGCGGATGAGATCATGATCCCGAAAGTCGTACTTCAAACACGTAGGCAC
Source organism: Fallopia convolvulus (assembly GCA_964016875.1). NCBI lineage: Eukaryota > Viridiplantae > Streptophyta > Magnoliopsida > Caryophyllales > Polygonaceae > Fallopia > Fallopia convolvulus. The sequence continues at coordinate 17,590,443 of OZ024735.1, read as the reverse complement.
TTACGACTTAGAAGGGTTATATAGAGGCGTCGGTTATTCCGCGCCCCTTACTAGTTCATTCAACGTGGAACTCTGAACGAGTCCATAAACATTCAAAGCCATAATCACGCTGGCATAAATAGTCCTATGAGATAATAATAGCGAACTATACTAACAAAGGTCGTTATATCTAACAATCGATATTTCCTAGGTTCATTTGTTACTTAACAAGTTTATTATAAAAATTTTAGAAATAGAAATAGAAATAGATAATAAGAAATAAAATATTATATTAAATTTCATTTCTAAAGTCTTGAAATATTGCGGATATTACAATAGTACCCCCTTAAATTAGTTTCGTCCCCGAAACTAGGGAAAGGTAGGGCGGTACTAGGATGGGAAGGAAGGAAAGTGAGTACAGCACTTCTTGACTTGTGAGGACACAACGGGTCTAGTACCCCCTTAAAAAGGTAAAACTACTGGTTCTTAGGGTGACATTAACTCGGGGAAGCGTTTCTGCATATCTTGCTCGGTTTCCCAGGTTTCCCAAGTTGTACCTTCCTTGCCATCTTTAGACCAGAGTCTCCGAACTAGAGGTACTTCTTTGTTGCGTAGTTGCTTCACTCGATGCTCCACTATCTTAATTGGTCTTTCTTCGTAGGTGGCGTCCGATTGGATTTCGACATCGTTGAAGTTGATTACATGGGATTCGTCGGGAACGTACTTTCTTAGAAGGGACACGTGGAACACATTATGCACAGGGTGAGCAGCAGGTGGTAAAGCAACTCGGTAAGCTAGGTTGTCGACTCTTTCTAAGATTTCAAAGGGTCCCACATATCGAGGGTTAAGCTTGCCTCGTTTTCCGAATCGGAAGACGCCTTTCGAGGGAGACACCTTGACGAAGACCTTATCTCCAATTATGAACTCGATATCTCGTCTTTTTAGGTCGGCATAAGACTTTTGCCGACTCTGAGCAGTCAACATTCTCTGGCGTATGAGGGCAACCTCGGATGTAGTCTTTTCTATCAAATCTGGACCTAGAAGGATCTTGTCGACATTGTCGTCCCAACAGAGCGGGGAACGACACTTTCTGCCGTATAAAGATTCGAAGGGAGCCATCTTGATCGTGGAATGCCAGATATTGTTGTATGTGAATTCTATGAGACTTAAGCTGTCATCCCAACTTGTGGTGCGGTCCAGCACACAGGGATGTGCACATTATTAATTCATACGAGTTAAACCTCTCGCGCCCTGAGCGCACCGAGTGCCAGATCGATCATTTGAGATCGGTCTGATTTTAATATCTTAAATGTGCATTGGCACTTATGTAGCGTATTTGATTTAATGATTTAAAAAGGGTGGGAATTCGGTGAGCCCGATCCACCAAGGGAAACCTAGTTTCCGGCACTTAGCTAGAGTGTGCACATCCCTCCTTGCAATCGGAGCGGATGAGATCATGATCCCGAAAGTCGTACTTCAAACACGTAGGCACTTACGACTTAGAAGGGTTATATAGAGGCGTCGGTTATTCCGCGCCCCTTACTAGTTCATTCAACGTGGAACTCTGAACGAGTCCATAAACATTCAAAGCCATAATCACGCTAGCATAAATAGTCCTATGAGATAATAATAGCGAACTATACTAACAAAGGTCGTTATATCTAACAATCGATATTTCCTAGGTTCATTCGTTACTTAACACACAATTTGTTCCCAACATCGAGAATTTCACGGAAACGAATTTATAAAGGTCACAAGGGGAAAATCCACTTGCCTTGGTTTGGAAGATAACGGACTTAGCGATAAGACGGAGGTGGGGTTCGCGACTTTGAACGAGATTCCCGACCTATCGACACGGAAATTTACGAATGGTTTTAGATATGAAATTCCTTTTAAGATTCGGATTTCTCAAGTGTACTTAGCTTAGGTGGATGGAAAGATTCTAAATTATTATTATAATAATTTAGGTATCCAAATTAAAATAATAATATTCTTTTTATTATTTTTTTAAATTTCGTAATATCCTTTTATTCCATTTAAAATAAAACTTATTGATTATTCAAAATAATTTCCTTAATTTTAATGATATTTAAGGGTTATTTAAAAAATCATTCTCCCTTTACGAAGATACTTTATCAATAATATTCTCTCAATAAAAATCCTTTTTAACTAAGGGGTTCTAATAAAAGAGATAGAATAATATTAGGTTCTCTCTTAGTAATTTTCCATAAATAGAAATTATTATTTACTATATGGGGTAAGCTTTCTAAAACGATCATAATATAAAAATAAATATCCTTATTTATTTTATTTCGAAATTCCTTCTCATAATTCATCTATAGTTATAAGATCATGACATTGAATATTTAAACTTCTCCTTATAGTATATTTTTAGGATATTTCAAATCACAAGATAATATTCTTTTCTATATTATACAATATCTTTCTAGGTGAGATATTTTTAAATACTTAATAATATAATGTGATAATTCATATTATTGTCCATACCCTTGTATTTATAAAAGAACTTAGGCCTTGTAGGAAAACTTTACTCTAGAGATAAGTTAAACTAATATTATATTAAATAATTATAATAATCATTATTAATATTCTTATTTCCATATAATTTGGTATTCTCTACACTTAAGCTTATACCTTTATAATGGTGATATTTAATATAGAGACAAAATCATAAGCTAATAAATTTATAAAATCAAATACTTTTTATAATAGCTTCATAAAAATTTATCTAAACAAACATGTCCTTGTTATTCATATTAGGATATAGTAATTTAATAATAGTTTATTAAAAATGATTTTTCCCCTTCTTTCAACTAACAAGGTTTATAGAAATTTCTTATAACTCTTAATAATTTGCAATTACTATTATTTGGCCAACTTACTAATATTTAACATACTATAATAAACTTAAATTAAATTAATAAATTAAATAGAATGGAAATAAGGGTTTACTGTAAGTTGCCTGAGTTACAGAACACAGGGGAAAAGAAGGCAGGAGGACCGGCGGTGGGAGGGGCGGCGCACCAGGGGGCGGCGGTGGCAAGGAGGTGCGCTGGAGGGGGCGCGGTGGTCGCCGGCGGTGGTGCTGGTGGTCGGAAGTGGTGGTCGGCGGTCCAAGGGAGGGAGAAGAGGGCTCCTTTGGTGGGATTTTGGATGAAGAACTAGAGCTTGAGGGGCTGATTTTTGGGGGAATTGGGAGCCAAATTGTAATAAGAAGGAGAGGAGAATGGGATGAGTGAGTTCTAAGAAGGGATTCCAGCCCCTTTAAATAGGTAGAGCATGATCCATTGCCATGGATTTTGCCCAATGGAGAAGAGGAGGGAGAAAGGTGATTGGGGAGGGTTGGTGAGAAAAGTGATGTCACCTTGATGAGGTAAGCAAGGTGATGTCATGGCTAGGTATGTAGGCTATGGTGGCAAGGAGAAGCATGGATTGGTCTCTTTTCAATTTACGTAAAAGCATCAGGTTGAAGAAGAAGGGTTTTATTTTAATAAATTTTGAGATTTAAAAATAAGCCCTAATTTTATTCAAAGTTTTTAAATTGCCCAAAATTCCTTATGGAGTATTCCTTAATTTTACTTAATTAATTTTTATTTTTTTTTTATTTTTTTTTTTACAAAATGCTCTTTTCCAAGAGAAGTTTAAATTTTATTATAAAAATTTTAGAAATAGAAATAGAAATAGATAATAAGAAATAAAATATTATATTAAATTTCATTTCTAAAGTCTTGAAATATTGCGGATATTACATCCTTGGTTGACTGAGCCTTTCTCGGTGTCCTCTTTGGAAATTTCTTTCTTCCCGTGAGTCACTGGCTCAGTAAGTTTGGCTCTTATGGAAACATAAGCATTACCTTTAGTTGGCATGCCTTCTTCTAATTCCCAATTAACTTATTTTCGTTACGACCATTTTCTGCAGATGGATAACGATCGTGATTCATATAAAATATCCGTAATTCTATATTTGAAGAAGGATATAGTTGTTTTTGTTAACTCACAAGTATAGGCAAGAAATGACGCACAAGTTTAGAGAAGAGGGGAAACTTTTTTTTATTAGATCTCTTATGGAAACGGATTACAAAGGCTTTATATAATAAGCCATAACACTAAGGACGGAAAGAAATACTACCAACTCGACTATTCAAGAACAAAATGGATAGTCAAGTGAAGTGGACTACTTAGAGTTTCACACTTCTTAATGATAACAGTCGAATTTTAGGCCTAGGGTCTGCTTGGGAAACAAAAGTTGTCCAAAATCCTTCGCCGAACAAACTTTCGTCGAGGGCTCCTCCCTCGTGGTTCAACAAGAATTGGGTTTGCTCGATGTGTCCACGGGTTGTAGTTATATAGCCATGGTTGACGACAAGACGAGTATGGAGTTGAGCGTTCTCGTTTTGGTAGGGCCTCATTTTTTTTCCGACCACACTTCCTTACGCTGGAGGAGATAGTCGTAATTTGGCCGACGAACCCTCGTTGGGTTCGGACCACTATTTGTAGATGGGTTTCTTATTTGATCAATTGCTTGGTGATGGGATGACTCCCCTTGAGTCCAGTTAGCCCATTCACCTATTTGATAGACCATTGGAGTTGGACTTGATTGGTCACAAAGTGAATCATCAACTCCTTTCTCGAGGTATTCCTCTTCGGGGTTCTCCTCCTCAAGATTCACCTTGGGTGCATTTTCATGCATTTCCTCTCATAGTACTAGCTCGGAGTTATCCTCGGGGTTTCCATACGGAAAAAGCGGCCATTGAGAAAAAGTCTCATCAAGCCCTTGAGCAGCTTTTCTAGCTTCGTCCCTGATTCGAGTTAGACTTCTAGTGAGTACCATTTCTGTAGAGAAGAGAGAGGCGTTTATATAGAATATCCTTTGATTCTATGCGACGAAGATATTGGAAGGAAGTTTTGAAATTTGAAAACAGAATTTTCATTTTAAACACATGTACGTCCTTAAAGTATTATAACGGTTTTAAAGTCTCTAATAAAAGCTCATTTATATGACTTTAAATTAAAAGACGAACTTCTAAAGTACAAAAATTTATTTCATGTATGACATGAAGTACTTCTAAACCTTGGAAGGAGAGGTTAAAGATTTTTAATTATAGCTTCTATCTCGGGTTTCGGGGAATTCCTATTATCATTTAAAGAAAATTCTTTGAATCTTAATTCTTTGATTATAGGAAAATTTGTGAACTTATTTTTTTTTAAAATAAAGTTTATAGATAAGAATTTGGTATGATAACTCTTTAGTAGAACTTGGTTTTTTTAAAGCTAATAAGACTTTGTAAATAGAATGATTCCGGCCATAGGAACTTATCGTCTTAGGATTTTTATTTATTAGTTATTCTTATATGAGTTTTGACTTAAATTTTCAGTGAAAGTGGATAACTTTAGAAATTTCTTTAAAGTACTTGGAGGAAATTTTTTTATTCTTGAAATAGATCAAGTAAAACTTGAAACTTGGGAAAAGAATTCTAACTTACATATTTTTCCTAAAAGATTTTTAAAGTTCTTAAGAAGAATGTCTAACTTATGAACTTTATTAATTTAAAGACTTATTTCTTAAAGTTGAAAGAGAAAAAAAAAATTTAAGAAGAAAGTTTTCGGTTTGAAAACAAAGACTTTCAGTTTTGAAAACGTTCGGCTCTGATACCATAATTGTAACACTCCTATTTTGCAACATTGGGTATTACCGCCAGTGACCTCGGACTTTATCATCTAAAGTTACCCTAGGCTTTAAATATTTTAATGAGAATAAAATAAAAGAAGAAATGACTAAAAGCAGAATTTTATTCATTGATAAAAATAATCGTTCATTACATTGAGAGTCGTTTTACAAATGGTGTAGCAGCGGAAAATGAAGCCCATATTAAAAAGGGTTGAAAAGATGTATTTAAAAATACATGTATGTCTCTACAAGACAAATCATATGATGATGATTTGCTTGGTTAAAATAGAAGAGCTGGTGCACTATCTTTTGAATGCTTTGCTCTTTGAAAATTCCTTCCTTCCTTCAACGTCGTCCTGCCTTGACCCTCTATCCTTGTATAATGCTTCTCGAATCTTCTAGCCTTTGTCTTCAAACTTTGGTGGGAACTTCCTAAAGTCTGGCATAAGTCGCGAAGGGCGAGAAATACCAGGCAAAAATGCGAAAAAGCGGAATTAGTCTAAGGAGACTAAGCAAGCGAGTAAAGGAACTTCTCAAGGGTATTTCGGTAATTTATAATATTCGAGAGACATTATCGGGATGTGTTTAGAGGTATAGGACTTTATGTGAGGCTTATCGGGACAGAGAAGAGTGTATAACGAGAGGAGATAACTCGTTAATTGGGAGAAGAACTACGAGATTGTAGACTTCTTAGAGTAGAAAGTATGTTGGGAACATTATTAATTCATACAAGTTTTGAAAGCCTCCCGCGCCCTTGTCGGACCTCAACCAACCTCATCTTATTCAGTGCTTTAGATAGGGGAGGTGGCCCGAAGGCGCTTAAGTACCCGCCCACCTTAGACAAACCCGAATAAGCATTCAGATTAGAAAGACGATCTTTTCAAGAACCGGGAGACGGGTGGTTTTCCAAGCAAGTTGTACTATTCCGACCCAGTTTTAGTTTCTTTTAATTGTTCTTTGGCACTTATCTTGTATCGTGATGAAAACTTTCACTTACGTCAATGATTTTTAAAGAATGTGGGGGGCATGCATGGGACTTGGACCACTGACAGGAACCTAGTTCCGGCACTTAGCTAAAGTGCACTCATCCCTCCGTTGCGTGGGAGCGGACATAGATCATGATCTTGAAAGTCGTACTTTAGGCACGGCGGCGTACGACTTAATAGGTTATATAGAGGTGTCGGGTTAATCCCGCACCCCTTACTATTTCATCCAAACCGATCTCGAAAAGAGATCGTAAACAATCAAGGTCACAAACAAGACTAGCATAATAGTCCTATCGAGTATTTAAATGGAATAACGATAACAATTGGGTCGTTATTTCTAACAATCAATATTCCTAGATTCATTTATTATTAGCAAACAAGTTGTTCCCAACATCGAGGAATTTCACGAAACGACTTATCAAGGCTACAAGGAGAAATTTCACTTGCCTTTGCTTATCCGATTGCGTATTAATGAATGAACAGAAACGTTGTCCTTAAAACGAAACGGGAGCTCGACCTATCGACACGGAATATACGAACGAGCTTTAATAAGAATTTTCTTTAAATTCTTCTAAAGTTTTAGAAATCTCTTATATCCTCATTATAAGAGAATTAATTTCTAAATTATTAAGGTGGAGGTGAATAAAATAATAATATTCATTATTATTATTTCATATTTGTAATATCCTTGTATTATATATAAAATCTTTATTTTAATTTAATTGCTATTTTCTTTTGAAGACCAAGTCATAAAATTATTTAAACTATTAAAATATTCCTTTTTGCTTAACTTATTATTCTTTTATTATAACTAAGCAAGGAAATATCTTTATAAAATCATTAAGATATAGTTTTCATAACTATATGAAGTATTGTTTTTATAAAACTCTTCTTAGGATGTGAAAAGACTAAAAATGCCCTTGTCATTAAATATCTTTTAAATTTTTTCTTATTATTATACTATTATCCACCCTACCAAATAATATCCTTTTAAATCTTATATATATATATATATATATATATATTCTCATTATAATATCTTTCTTATTATGCTTTTCATAAAAGGACATGCAATAATTAATAAGATATTTCTATTAGAGAAAGAGTCTTGTGCGAATGGGCGCTTGTGTGAGAAATAAGAATAAATCTCGCTCGCTCATTCCAAAAAATCAACGTCCCTGATTAAACATTCATTAAAAAAAATACGGCACGGGCGAATTTTTCCCGTATTTTATTCGTGTATTTTTCAATAAAATACGGCACAGACGAATTTTTCCCGTATTTTTCGAAAAATACGTTTTTATGAGACGCGCCCAGTTTGTTCATCAGAAATAACGATTTGTTCATCAATATTCACCATTTGTTCATCAATACTAACTCATTGTGCATCGAGTTTTTTATAACATTGTTCATCGATTTCGAACTTTTTTTAATTTTTAGTTTTATTTTTTAACCTTATTTATGGGTATGAATACAATATTATCTAGTTTTTGATGCACATATAATTAGTTTCGATATACCAATATTTGTTCATTGATATACTACTATTTGTTCATTGATATACCATTATTTGTTCATTGGTATACCATTATTTGTTTTTTAATATATTCTTTTTTGTTCATTTGTACGCCATTATTTGTTCAATGATATACTCTATTTGTTCATTGATATAACTTTTTTGTTCATTGATCTAACCTTTGTTTGTGAATTGAAATAAACTTATATTTATGTGTCAATGCCACCAACTTGTACATTTAGGACTATTAATACCATCAACTTGTACATTTAGGACTATCTATTTGTGTATTTTTGCATTTATTTTGTGCTTTAAGTCTATTTTGAATGCAAATGATAATACAAATGAAGTGTTTTAAGGCTAAGTTGTCTATACGAATGAAGTGCTAAATATAGTACCAAAATAAGATAAATTTGATGTAGAAACTTGAATGCAAAGGATAATAGATAAAGAATTTGACTTTGCAATAATATGGTGTATGCTAAGAGAACGAGATAGCAACAAATCAAAGAGGAGTGCTTGTGTCTTATTTAGCTATGAATAAATTTATGTTATGAATGAACAAATATGTATATAGCAATGAACAAATTGAGTTTACTAGTGAACAAATATGCATCTAGAAATGAACAATTATATGAAAAAGACAATGAACAAATATGCATAAACCAATGAACAAATTGATGTTATTGATGAACAAATATGACAAAACCAATGAACAAATATGCCAAAACCAATGAACAAATATGAATATAACAATGAACAAATATGCATCTATCAATGAACAAATCTGCATAAACTAATGAACAAATATGCACAAACCCATGAACAAATATGCCAAAACCAATGAACAAATATGAATATAACAATGAACAAATATGCATCTATCAATGAACAAATCTGCATAAACTAATGAACAAATATGCACAAACCCATGAACAAATATGCCAAAACCAATGAACAAATATGAATATAAAAATGACATTAATTATATATATAAAATACTCATAACATATCCACTATTTTTATTTAATAAATTTCATGTCTTGAGATTTATTTTTATTATTAGATTTAATCATGCAAGATAGAAACTTTATCTAAGTATAATAAAATTTACTTATTTGATTTTATCTTGTTCAACTAACAAGATCTTGTAGCAATATTTTTAATTAGGTTATTAGCATAAATCCATTATTATTATTTAGATCTCTATGGAAAGCAATTTAAGTTTTTTAAATCAAAATAAAAAGATTTTTAAGAGGAAATTAGACCTCCTGTATATTGGATTTAACGTACAGGAGAACAGGACACTTCAGGGAAGAAGCCAAAGGGGCGGTGGACACCAGGAGGGGCAGCGACGGACGGCCGGCGGTTTGGCGGCGGCTCCGGCGGTGGACGCGGACTGCTGGGCGGCGGCCTGGTGATCCGGCGGTAGAGTGGTGGTGATTGGGTGGTGTTTGAATGTGTTTAAATGTGTTTTAATGGGAAAAAAATCAGCAAGGAAGAACTTGATTTTAGGCTGAATTTTGACAAATTGAAAAGCAAGAATGCTTAGGAAGAGAGAAGAGAAATTGTGTGTCTTCTAAGTGGAAAAATTAGCCTTTAAATAGGCAATTCCATGGAGCTTGGTGATCCATGTCAATGGATTTTGACCAATGGAGAAGGGGAGGGGATTGATGAGGATTGGAAAGAAGTGTGCTTGTTGGGTGATGACTATTGATGATGCAAGTATGGGTGGTCTTGCAAGCAAGAATGGAGAAGTCAGGCAACAATGCTCATGCACTGGTTTACGTCAATTCAATATCAGACTTCTTTTACTCTTGAAGAAGAAGAAGAATAGAGAGGTTTATTAATAAAAGTGTGGTGAATTGGGTAGTTAAATTGTAATAGTCTAGCGGTTTGAGGAGTTTGTGTGTGAGGGGGAGATGCAAGAGGTCTCGGGTTCTAGTCCCGGCTCTTGCCTCCTTTTTATTTATTTTACCTTGTGCTATTTTTAGCCTTGTAACACTCTATTATTAATAAAATCCGAAATTTATATTAATCTTATTTTATTTGAAATTTTTACCACTTTAATAATCATGTATAATATGTTTATCATTTTATTAAAAAAATATTGAAACTCTCTATTTTAGAGAAAAAAATTTATGGGAATAAATATCTGTTTTATTATATTTAAAATTTAGCGGATATTACACACATTAGGCGCAAAGTGTCGAGCCATGCGGTACACAAGTTGGCACCATGTCTCAATGGGGGGCCGCTTCCTATACCATCGATCATCCTCCAAACGCTCAAACCAATCCCGAGCGTAGCTAGTGAAGCAACCAATGGCAATTTTACATCGCTCAAATTTGTCGTAGTCTCGTTGGCCGAAGTAGTTGGCCATGTGCTTTGCCCAATCCAAAAACGCCTCAGGGTCATCATACCCAGCAAAGCGTCTTCGGTTAAGTCCTGTGTGAGACATGACAAGACAAGAGTAAAAGCGAACCAATAGCATAGAGACTCACAATCAAAATAAGCACCTAAACAATTGAACATGCAAGGGTCAAGGCTGATTTGGCTAACCGAGAGGGCGGCTTAAGGCTAAACACGATATGTGGTGTTAGAATTAAGCAAATTGCAAGACAAGCTATTCAACCAAATCTCTGCATGTAACATATCAAACACCAAAATTAGCGCTCTCTCTCTCTTTTTTTTTAAATTGAACTACCGTGTTTTGTTTTTTTTTAAAATGAAACAACCGACTCTTTTTTTTTCTTTTTTTCAAATCCACCACTGCTAGTTGTAATCGAAAATAGAAGATATGGCAATTCAGAGAAGATATGCCTTTTCTCTATCTCTTTTTTTAATTAGGCAACGATATTATGGCTAGATTTATTAGGGAATGCATCTAATTATGCTGACAAGAAGATGGGACTAATAAAAGAATGGCAAGTTTCTCTCCGCATGTGTTTAATTTGGGTAGAAAGAGATATATCACGCACAAATATATGATAGGCAATCTATGAGGATATAATATTAAAAGAAGATATTGCCCATCAAAAAGATTGTGAATATGGAGGATGAAGAACAATTACATACACGCATGGAAGAAATAACAAGAAACATGCAAGTGATTAATTCGAGCACACCACAATCACGTAGGACAAGAAAAAAATTTGGCCAAAAAAATCAGATCAAGGCTTGCTTAATCCGAAGAGGTATTGCCAATTTTTTTTGTTAATTTTGTGAACAATTATGGCATGGATCGAAGGAATAAAAAAAATTGCGTGGAACAAGAGTCCGAATAACTTATAAGACGTGAGACTTACTCGAACCATGGCTCTGATGCCAGTTGATGCGACCTTGTTTGAAGGACGCTACAGATCTTTGCGTGGCAAGAGTATTGGGTCTCAGAATGGCGTAGCAGACGACTTGAGAGTTCGGACCAACGTTGGATTGGCTCGAACAAGTGACGAACAATCAAGAACGAGAACGAAAACTTGAGAATATTGATTGATTGAATGCAAACGGAGCCGCAAGCACTAGGATTAGTTATAGGAGAAACCCTCAACTGATAATCTAATCAAAAGTGTGCGTAAGAATAATAAATGATCTCCAGAGCTCCTTATAAAGAGAAGGATCTCGAAACTCTAACAAGCAAAACGGCTTAACGGAGTAGGGTTTGCATGCAAGCAAGGCCCAACGTCCAAAAGCCCATAAAACATAAATAGCAATACTAAAAATAGCAACAACTAAATTCGAAAAGACATAAATGGAAATATGCTAAAATAGGGAAATATATAAAATATGACTAAGTCCTATACCAAGGGAGTCGCCAAGGCCTAGGGAGTCTCGGGCTGGTTGGGATCGGGTCCGAGCCTAGGCAAGGTCGCATCAGTTGGCCTAAAGTCTCACATGACATGTTGGTATTGCGGCAAGCCTGGTCACTACCAACATGATTGTCACAAAAAGGCAAGAGATGATGAAAATGCAAGGTCACAGACTCTGAATGACAGTTCTGACAAATCTGTTGTCATTGACTGTCCTCTAGGATCTGTGTGTGCTATTTGTAACAAGTGTTGTCCTAGAAACTACTATGTTGCCAAACCCAGAGGAGTTAGACAACTCTGGATTCGTAAGAACTAATTCTTTCAATGCAGCTTGAAGTGGGTGACAAGGAGCTCTGGTTCATTGATATTGTGTGCTCAACTCATATGTCGGGAAACCTCAAGGATTTCGTTTCACTTCAAGAATACATGGGAGGTAAGATTACCTTCGACAACAATAGTAAAGGTGGTATTTCTGGTATTGGTACGGTAAGATTTTCAAATAAGTTGACCATAGATAATGTGAATTTAGTTGATAATCTCAGTTTTAAGTTGTTAAGTGTTTCCCAAATTTATGCTAATGGAAATTATCAAGTTGTCTTTGATAAGAAGGGTTGTTAGGTGCAAGAAATTGACTCGGGGAAGATTCTTCTGAAAGGGGTGTGTGAAAACAATCTCTACAAAGTGGACCCCTATTTCGAACCTGAAGAAAAACTGTGTCTTAGAACAGTTGCAGACGTCGCCGACCTCTGGCACAAAAGATTTGGTCATGCGAGCTTTCAACTCCTTGACAAACTTCATAGGCAAGAGCTCGTTAGAGGGCTACCCAAGATTGATAAAAAAAAACATGAAGTTTGTGAGACGCGTGTAAGAGGTAAGCAAGTGAAGTCATCCTTCCAATCCAAGAAGGAGGTAAGTACCACTAAACCCTTAGAGCTGATTCATATACACTTGTGTGATCCCATGAGAATCCAAAGTCGTGGAGGAAATAGTTATATTTTTGTCATTGTTGATGACTTTTTACGGTATACTTGGACAATTTTTCTGTCTTCTAAAGATCAGATCTTTGAAGAATTTGAAGCATGGGTAAAGGTTGTTGAGAAAAAGCTTGGAGTTGCTCTTATGTCTATCAGGTCAGATCATGGGAAAAATTTTGACAACTCCGATTTTCTGGTTTTCTGCAAGAAAAATGGCATAAGTCACAACTTCTCAGCGCCAAGAACTCCACAACAAAATGGTGTGGTTGAGAGGAAGAATCGTGCCTTGGAGACCATGTCGCGGACCATGCTTATCTCAAGTGGTCTTCCAAGAAATTTCTGGGGTGAAGCCATTAATGCGTCTTGTTGTGTGATGAATCGAGCCATGCTTCGTCCACTCCTTGAAAAAACTCCTTATGAATTGCTTAGAGTTAAGCCCAATGTCGCTCACTTACGCACTTTTGGATGCAAGTGCTATGTTCATAATAATGGCAAGGATAGTCTCGGAAAATTCGACCCAAGGAGTGATGTTGGCACTTTTATAGGTTATTGCCCTCACAGTAAAGCCTATAAAGTGTTCCACAAGAGGACGAGGAAGATAGAAGAAAGTGTGCATGTCGTGTTTGATGAGAACACGATGGGAGGCTTGATGATTGAGGATCTTGATGATGGTGATCAAGGATATTATCTGGTTCAAGACGATCCACTTCCAATTGCTGCAACAGAAAAAGAAACTGCAATCAGTGTCAATATTGGTGTCGCCAACTCAGAAAGAACAGGGGGAAATGATCAAGATCAAAGGACAAGTGACAATGAGACAGATGATGAGAAAATGTCTGAGAGAAGCTCAAGTCCAGAAGACTCTAAAGAAGATTTAGAAAGAACGCCTCAGATACAAGTCGGCGACTTGACAAAGTTACAGATTAGGAATTATCAGCAGAAAAGTGCTCATCCTATCACTAACATCCTTACTGATTTCTCAAAGGGTGTGCAAACCAGATCTTCCCTAAACAACTTCTTTGCTTTCAATGCTTTCATCTCTATGTTGGAGCCCAAGATTGTCGAACAAGCGTTGAAAGATTCAGATTGGGTTAGTGCCATGCAAGAAGAACTCCATCAATTTGAAAGAAATAAGGTTTGACACTTGGTCCCAAGGCCAAAGGGAAGATCTGTGGTTGGAACACAATGGGTGTTCAGGAATAAGCTGGATGATGAAGGAAATATGGTCAGAAACAAGGTGAGGTTGGTAGTTAAGGGATACAATCAGCAACAGGGCATTGACTATGATAAGACGTTTGCTCCAATGGCTCGTCTTGAGGCTATTCGGTTGCTCATTCCCTATTCTTCTCACCATGGGTTTAAACTGCAACAAATGGATGTCAAGACTCCTTTCTTGAATGGATATCTAAAGGAGGAGGTGTATTGACTCGGCTAAAGTCGTTGTTGCCAAGATCAAAAATAAATAACCCTATTCTACTAACTAGTATAGTAAGCAAGCAAGGGGTCGAACCCAAGAGAATCGGGATTCTGAGTAATCAGCAGGAAACAAGACAGGGTTTTTTGGAAGTTTAAGCAAACAACAAACAAACAAATAATATTTAGGATTAAATCAATGGAAGGAAAGCAGAGTATATTCAATAAATTCCACCTTTTTAATCATTCGATCATCAATTCATCCACTTTTCTATTAATTCCCAGGTTAATTCCAATCCTTATAAAAGATTTTCGCTTGTCCACTGTCCAAGCAGAATTATGATATGAACAAGAACGCTTAATTCAAATCATGCAAAATATTAAGGATAGAAGGATATTAATTCATGCAATCAAGCTACGAGTCTCATGCATAAAATAACAATCAAACACTCTTTCTCAATTCTAGTCCACGGTCCTAGAAAAGAGTTGTTTCGAGGATAAATAAGATTGCACAGACAACAATCAAATCTAATCCAAACAGTAGATCTAAGTCAATCAAACAAGTCGATCAGGCTTATCAAATCAAACATAGATCATATAAATAAAAACAAGAGTTTTGATATTAACCAAGGGATAGAAAAGTTACCAGAATCTCACGAATTACATAAAAAGGCTTCCTTGATCAAACAAACTCCAAGGGAAATTAATTCTCCATAATAAAACTAAAAACTGGAATAATCTCTGAAAGTATGCTAGAATGTGTCCCCCTAAAACTGAAAACGAAACTAAGCTTAAATAGTAGAAATAAATCTGAAACCCTAAGATATAATAATACTAAAAAGATAGAAAACAACGAAAGGAGTCGGCGCTGAAACTCCACAATCCGCGGGCGCGGAATCAAACCGAGAGCGCGGATCAAGTAGTCCTCCTCGGCCGCGGAACCTCATCGAACAGAGAGCGCGGTTTAGATCCGCGGGCGTGGATCTTCTGACAACATTCTAGTATCAACTTCGGAGGTGGTTTTGACCCACTTAGAGTTGGAATTTGAACTCGCCGTACAAACATGAATTGTAGCTCTTCGAGTTAGCTTTCCAATGATACCAAATTCAGCTTATCCAATCACCTTAGCTCCCGGAATAAGCGTTACAAGAAAGTGGTGTCGAAACAACTCCAAATCATCACTTGTGTTCAAAACTCTTGCAATTCTTCAAATCGTGTCTTCGGTCTTTATATGACAATTATGCTCAAAACTAACCTAAACACACTCAAATCATACCTAAAATACA
Organism: Fallopia convolvulus; assembly: GCA_964016875.1. Lineage (NCBI taxonomy): Eukaryota > Viridiplantae > Streptophyta > Magnoliopsida > Caryophyllales > Polygonaceae > Fallopia > Fallopia convolvulus. The sequence goes on along the minus strand of OZ024735.1, from coordinate 17,574,791 downwards.
AGAGTTAACCTATACTAAACTAGAGCGTATCAAATTCCCCCATACTTAAACCTTGCTCGTCCTCGAGTAAGCTCAAAATAAATCTAACAATAAATCCTATCAAGGTTTACAGTATAGTACAAGGGAAGACAAAAAAAAACACTCACCTCACCAACCCGAACCCAAATAGTGAAATAATGAGCAACAACATGATAGCTCAAATCACACACCTCACATAAATACATAGTATAACACTCAAACTCTAAAAAGTGTAGAGCAACCTAGGATCTACCCGACATCTGAAATGTAAACACTCTGATTTTACCACTCATTCTACTTAGGCGCCCTTTCGGGTTTTCACCTAATCACTCTTTTCATTTTTCTTAGGTGTGCTCACAAATACTCACATCTCTCATAAACCTCATATTACCCCAGCCTAATGCTGGTCCGGGTTACCTGCTTATTACCTGAGCCGCCCTTTCGGGTTTTCAACTCATCCCAAGATTTTATATGCCTTTTTTCTATTTTTTATGGCTTTTTTTATTTTTTATTTTTTATTTTTAATTTTTTTATATTTTTTTATATTTTTTTAAAATTTTCTCTATACAAAACATGGAACAAAAATACCATAAAAATAAACTGAAAAATAAACTATCTCATATAAGCGTAGTGAGTACTTCCTCCCCCATACTTAAATCCTTCATTGTCCTCAATGAAGTAAAGAAAAAGGAATTAAGCATAGAAGACGAAAATCAGAAGACTCACATACGAAAGAAGAGAGATGAATGAACTCCCCGAATTGTAATGCACCAAACTCAGGAACTGACTGATCTTTCTGGGAACGAACCACAAACGTCGTCTTCACAACTCAGCAACCAGGTCCACACCACAAGACGTCTCCAATGAGAATGAACTGGACTTCTCAAAATAATAAAAACTCTGACGACGGCAACACCCCCATACTTGAATTATGCCACAAAAATGGTGTAGCTGCAGACTCACCACAATGGAATGGAACCTGATAATAGTACCAAACAATTCCAAGGAACTAGACATGGAAAGATATAGAAAAGTGGATTGGTGGATGATGGTAAAATATGGAAGAACACTCCTTTTTTTTCTCTTTTCTTTTTTTTCCTGATTTATTTCAGGGGTTTCACCCGAAAGCCTTTTATTTCGGGGGTTTCACCCAAAAACCTTTTATTTTTATTTTTTGGGGGGACTTCACCCGAAAACCTTTTATTTCAAGGGTTTCACCTGAAAACCTTTTTTTTTTTTTTTTTTTTTTTTTTTTTTATTTTATTATTATTTTTTCTTGAAAAGCGGAAATTATATTCGTCAAGGCCGAACCGCGGGCGCGAATCGGGGCCGCGGGAGCAGTCGAGCCGCGGGCTCGTCCTCGCCTCGGGTTTGCTTCTTTTTGATGGAAAAAATTGTACTCTGCAAGTTAGCCCGACAAAAACAAAACGAATACAAAAACTAAAACTAAACTAAAAAGATAAAAAGAAAAGAAAAGAAAAACTTACCTCGGGTTGCCTCCCGAGCAGCGCCTTTGTTTAACGTCGTTTGGCCCGACGTCCTTTATGCTCAGAATGGATCATCATCAATTTGAAACTGAAGCTTTTTTCCTTCATGTGCCATGGATAATAGGCCCTTTGAAACATCAATTACGGCGCTCGCCGTTTTCATAAATGGACGACCCAACAGCAAAACTGGGTCGTATCTCCCCTTACCAATTTCCAGGACATAAAAGTCCGTTGGAAAAATTAAGCCATCCACCTGCACTAACACATCTTCCACAAATCCTTTCGGATGCACATTAGAGTGATCGACTAGCTCAATAGTAATATTAGAATCCTGTAACGGCCCTAGACCTAACCGCTCATATATGCTCAGTGGCATGACATTAATAGATGCACCTAGATCAAGCATAGAATGCTCAATTTTGGCCTCGCCAATTGTAACGGGAACAGTAAACCTCCCTGGATCTCCATACTTCTTAGGCGATTGCCTTTGAAGCATGGAAGATACATTTTCATTATTTTGAACAAGATTAACTTTTGTAACCTTTCCTTTTTCTTTTTGTTTCCTCTTTATAGTACATAATTCTTTCAGAAATTTAGCAAAACGAGGAATGCTTTGAACAAGTTTAAGTAAAGGGACATTTACCTCACACTTCGAGAAGGTTTCAAAAATTTCCTTGTCATTTGCAGGCCTCCTGGTGTCCTTCAGTGCCTCAGGAAATGGTGGAGCGAGCTTTTGAGAAGCCATGGGAGGAAACGAAGGCCTGACGTAATCGTCAGATTCTGTCAGAGGGGCGATCCGCGAGCGCGGCTGATCCGCGGGCGCGGCTGATCCGCGGGCGCGGCTGATCCGCGGGCGCGGTTTTGGTCCGCGGGCTCGGATTTTGGCTGAATCTCAGTTTCTGCCTCGATTTCTGTGCCGCGATCGGAACGGTCCTCCGACGAACTGTGTTGGTTCCCGCTGGCTAAAATTTCAATATCCAGCTCTTTCCCACTCCTTAATGTAATTGCACTCACATTCTCCCTCGGTTTAATGGTCTGAGATGGAAGTTTTCCCGAGTCTTTGGCTTCTAACCGATTCAGAATGGTTGCAATCTGACTTAATTGATTTTACAGGCTCTTTACCGCAGCCTTTGTCTCTTGATTCTCCTTCATTAATTGATTGATAATGGCTGGATTTTCATGAGGAACCTGGGGCCTTGGCACATAATTAGGCTTGGGAACATAGTTGGGCTGACCTCCCTGTGGTGGAAAAGGTTGTTAAGATTGTTGATTCCACCTAAAGTTAGGATGGTTTGCCCACCCAGGATTGTAGGTATTCGAATATGGGTCATTCCGGGGCCTTTGATCATAGTTCCCTATAGCATTCACATCAGCTGCTGGCTCTTGCATGATAGGGCATGCATCAGAAGAATGGCTAGATTCACCACAGATTCCACAAGCCCCTGAACTTGATGCTCCATTGCCCACCAACAGTTGCTTCATCATAGCTTTTAACTCCCTTACTTCAGCATTCAGGGAATCATTAATAGAATTGACATACCTACTGTTGGACCTCTTTCTCTGATTTCTGCATTGCTCTGCTAGAGTTTCCAACTTCTCAAACGCCTGCCTAGGAGTGAGATTCTCAGAAGAACCTCCACAGGAAGCATTCATCAGGCGCCTATCAGCATCACAGAGACCTTCAATAATATAACAGATCAGATCTTTATCAGAATAGCCATGGTAGGGACAACTGGCTATGAGTCTCTTGCAACGCTCATAGTACTCATACAAGTTCTCATCATCTCCCTGCTCCAGGCTGCTCAGCTGCTTCTTGATAGACGTTTGTTTGGCAGCAGGGAAATATTTCTCCAGAAAAACACCCTTCATTTGAGCCCAAGTAGTGATCGTCTCACGTGCTAAGTACAAATACCATTCCTTAGCTGCATTAGCTAAAGAAAATTGAAAAGCCCTCAACATAAGCTTAGCTTCAATCACATCAGCTGGCTTCATTCCCAAGAAGACAAAATGGAAATCTGCAAGGTGTTTATTCGGATCCTCCCTACTCAGCCCATGGAACTTAGGCAGATAATGGAGAAGACCAGATTTAAGCTCAAACTTCACTCCTTCCCCTAGGGCGGGAAACTGAAGACCAAGTTGTTGCTGCTCTAAATTAGGCGCAGTCAGTTGCCTAATCGTGCGATCTGCCATGGTTACTAGTTGTTCTTCAACCTCTGAATCAGATGAAGAAGAAGAAGATGATGACACTGGATCAAACTGTATGCCTAGCACTTGAGCCTGAACTTGACGTCTCAACTGTCTCAGAGTCCTGTTAATTTCTGGATCAAACAGAACAACAGGTGAATTATCAGTAGAATGGGTAAGAACCATAAGATAGGTTCTTACCAATTCGGGGGATCTGGACGAACCGATCCGCGGGCGCGGAAATAATCCGAGGGAACGGAAAAAATCCGAGAGCACGGTTTCGTCAGAAACGCCGATTAAACAGAAAATTAAAAACCAATTCCGCGGCAACGGCGCCAAAATTTGACTCAGCTAAAGTCCTTGTTGCCAAGATAAAAAATTAATAATCCTATTCTACTAACTAGTATAGTAAGCAAGCAAGGGGTCGAACCCAAGAGAATCAGGATTCTGAGTAATCAGCAGGAAACAAGACAGGGATTTTTGGAAGTTTAAGCAAACAACAAACAAACAAATAATATTTGGGATTAAATCAATGGAAGGCAAGATGAGTTTATTCAATCAATTCCACCTTTTTAATCATTCGATCATCAATTCATCCACTTTTCTATTAATTCCCAGGTTAATTCCAATCCTTATAAAAGATTTTCGCTTGTCCACGGTCCAAGCAGAATTATGATATGAACAAGAACGCTTAATTCAAATCATGCAAAATATTAAGGATAGAAGGATATTAATTCATGCAATCAAGCTACGAGTCTCATGTATAAAATAACAATCAAACACTCTTTCTCAATTCTAGTCCACGGTCCTAGAAAAGGGTTGTTTCAAGGATAAATAAAATTGCACAGACAACAATCAAATCTAATCCAAACAGTAGATCTAAGTCAATCAAACAAGTTGATCAAGCTTATCAAATCAAACATAGATCATATAAATAAAAACAGGAGTTTTGATATTAACCAAGGGATAGAAAAGTTACCAGAATCTCACGAATTACATAAAAAGACTTCCTTGATCAAACAAACTCCAAGGGAAATTCATTCTCCATAATAAAACTAAAAACTGGAATAATCTCTGAAAGTATGCTAGAATGTGTCCCCCTAAAACTAAAAACGAAACGAAGCTTAAATAGTAGAAATAAATCTGAAACCCTAAGATATAATAATACTAAAAAGATAGAAAATAACGAAAGGAGTCGGTGTTGAAACTCCAGAATCCGCGGGCGCGGAATCAAACCGAGAGCGCGGATCAAGTAGTCCTCCTCGGCCGCGGAACCTCATCGAACCGCGAGCGCGGTATAGATCCGCGGGCGCGGATCTTCTGACAGCATTCTGGTGTCAACTTCGGAGGTGGTTTTGACCCACTTAGAGTTGGAATTTGAACTCGCCGTAAAAACATGAATTGTAGCTCTTCGAGTTAGCTTTCCAATGATACTAAATTCAGCTTCATCCGATCACCGTATCTCCACCAATAAGTGTTACAAGAAAGTGGTGTCGAAATAACTCCAAATCAACACTTCTCTTCAAAACTCTTGCAATTCTTCAAATCGTGTCTTCGGTCTTTATATGACAATTATGCTCAAAACTAACCTAAACACACTCAAATCATACCTAAAATACAAGAGTTAACCTATACTAAACTAGAGCGTATCATGTATGTTGAACAGACTTCGGGTTTTGAAGATATCGCCCACCCTGATCATGTCTACAAACAGGACAAAGCTCTTTATGGATTAAAGCAAGCACCGCGTGCTTGGTATGATCGTTTGTCTTAGTTCTTGATTCAACATGGTTATGTTCGAGGAGAAGTAGACAAGACTCTGTTCTTGTTAAAGGAAGGAGGCCAGACACTGGTTGTTCAAGTCTATGTCGATGACATCATCTTTGGTTCAACAAATGATAAGCTAGTGAAGAATTTTGCTGACCTCATGTCTAGTGAGTTTGAAATGAGCATGGGATCGGTGAGCTCAAGTTCTTTTTAGGACTTCAAGTCATTCAGAGTGAAGATGGAACAAGAGTTCATCAACAGAAGTATCTAAGAGAATGTGTTAAAAAGTTTGGTCTCGAAAGTGCTAGACTTTTTGACACTCCCATGTCGCCGACCACCTCACTTGGATAAGAAGACAAGGATCCAGGGGTCAATGCTACTATGTACAGGGGTATGATTGGATCTTTGATCTATCTTACTGCGAGTAGACATGATATTGTGTTTGGAGTATGTCTATGTGCCAGATTTCAAGCTGATCCAAGAGAGTCCCACTTGAAAGCTGTTAAGAGAATCATTCGATATCTTAAGGGGACTGACAATCTATGTTTGTGGTATCCAAGAGGATTTGATTTTGAACTTGTCGGCTACGCAGATTCAGATTTTGCAGGAAATCGTGTTAATAGAAAAATCACTTCAGGGATGGCTCAATTTCTTGGGCCTTGCCTTGTGTCATGGGGATCTAGAAAGCAAAATTTTGTTGCTCTATCAACAGCGGAAGCAGAGTACATTGCAATTGCGATGTGTTGCTCTCAACTCTTATGGATCAATAAACAAGTCGGTGACTATGGTGTGAAGTGTGGGTCAGTGCCCATACTATGTGACAACACTAGTGCAATCAACATCTCAAAGAATCCGGTGCAACATTCAAAGACAAAACATATCGAGATAAGGCACCACTTTCTTCGAGATTGTGTGGAAAACGGCATGGTCACTATGGAATTGTGTAGAACAAGTGATCAAAGCGCATACATCTTCACAAAAGCCTTAAATCGTGAACCATTTGAACAACTCCGCATGGAACTAGGTATGATCTCTCTTCAATGATCTATTTCCCTACATGAATTCCCTCGATGATTGGCTAGAATTGATTGCTTTTCATATGTTTTGAAGTCATGCTTTTATGGTATAAATCTTTACATTCTTGATAGACATCATGTTTAAGAAACCCCATGCATTTGACTTGTCGGTGACTTTTACTACATTCAGTATGTATCCAACCTTTTTGATCTCTTTGTTTTAGCCCAAAAGAATCAAACCTGATGATCTTATTCCTCATTACAATCCCAAATGATGGTTGATTCTAATGTTTGTCCCTAACCTATCATGCTTTGAGAGTCTCTATGAGCCCGATTTGATCTTTCTTTAAACGGAGACTTATCATCATGATCGACAAATCCACATAAATATCATGTCTCATGCTTGGTTTGCTTTGGCACTCCCTGTGCAACCCCGAAACCAAGTAATTTTTTATAGAGAAAGTCATGGGTTGTGCAAAAGACACGCACAAATGAGAAGAGCAGATTTTGTGATATGGGTCGCCGACTTGATCAGGGTCAGTGACTGGGTGTTTTGGCGCGTGAATGAGATCATGGCTTAACAAGATCTTTTGAAATTGGAAAGTTTTTTTAAAAAAGAGGAAAGAGAAGATTTGGTGATTTGACAACTTCCATTATGATTGAAGTCCTCTTCTTTAATATACTCCAACCGTCAAAGAGAAAAAGGTACACTCTCAGAACCCTTTCTCTCTCTCGTTCTCTTCTCTCTCTCTCTCTCTCTCTCTCTCTCTTTCTCACTCACTCACTCAAACCCTCAAACCTTTAACTCCTTCAATGGAGTCCCCTTCCAACACCTCTAACCACCCTGTTTCTCCCAAAACTCAAACCGAGAGTCCCGAATCGACGAGGAAGAAAATCATTGCCCTCTTTGGTGATGACTTTCTTCGCTCACTTATGTCTAGGCAATCGTCTCCCTTAATCGCTCTCCAAACCGCCACTGAAATACCATATCCCAGAACCCCTCTTCTTCACAAAACCAAAATCCTAACCCTTCTTCTCCAAAATCAACTCCCACTTCTCCTATTCCCACCGAAAAAAACCCAAATCTCTCAATCCCCCGCACAAGAAACTGAAACTCTAGCCCCTTTACCAAAATTTGAAACGGCGCAAAATTTGAAACTCCGCACCAAACTCCATCGACTCCAAACTTGGAGTCGATGGAGTATGAAGAAACTGAAACGGTTTTCGGGTCATTTGAGGAAAAGGAAGAAGAGAAAGGCTCGGAGGATGTAATGGAGGTCACCCAAGTGCAAACTGAAAAGGAAGAGGTCCAATGGCTATCTGCCAAGGATCGGACAAAAGAGGTCAGTGACTCCCCAAAAGTCACTGACAAGGACTCTTCTGTGGACGTCGATGACTCTCTAAAGGAACCTGTTGATATTTCTGATGAAGGTACTCATTCTGATCCTCGAATAGTTTTTGAAAAATCTAAGAAAGGTGAATCTGTCAAAAGGAACTTGGAAAAAGATTTGTTTGGTGATGACTCTGATTTGTTGAAAGAGGAAGAAATTGAAATGCCTCCCTCTTTTCGCCCTAAAACTAGATCTGTCAGTGCTAGAGCCACGGTTGTTACACTTAAGGCTAAAAAGGCTAAGGGGTTGGCAACCCCTTATGCTGCTTCAGAGGGCGGTGACTCTTCCCTCTCTGAGAAGGTAACAAGGAAGAAAAGAGGGAGGTCACCACCAAAATCTGGTGCTGGTTCTAGCAAAAAGAAGAAGAATGGTGTTGTTGTTGATATGTCTTCTAGGGAGTTTACTAAAGATCTTCTGTGGGAGGAGAACTTCTTAAAAGGTACAAATTGACAAAGGTTAATGACTGGCTCAAGAAGCAAAAATGGGATCATTTGATTCAAGGAGAATACGAGTACAACCCTCAGATGGTCAAGATGTTCTATGAATTTCTAGAGATCAAAGACATTGGGAACATGACTATAGGGCAATACACTGCTGGTAAAAAGAAGTGATCCTTTACTAGCAAAGATGTAAGTGACATCTTGGAGATACCCATGAAGGTTTTGCTGAGTACTACAAAGGATGGGAATTGAAAAGAATGGTTGCAATCTGGTCAACAAGATTGCAACCATTTCACCAATCCATACCTGGTCAACAAGATGGGAATTGAAAAGAAGGTGATGTTCAATTACCTAATCATCAACCTGCTACCGAGAGAGCTTAAGAGAAATGCCGCTTCAATTCAAGATTTACTTGTTATGGACAAGGTTCTCAGGGGGAAGAAGGTGAACATGCCTAGACTGATGATGCTCCACATGAAACATATGCTTGAAACTGCTAAACATGCGCTTCCGTATGGTATGCTGATTTCTTTCTTGATGATTGAGCACAAAGTCTATGTGGATCGTGGTGATGTCCTCAACTTCTGGCTCCTGAATAAGGAAATGATTAGGAAATTTGGTTGGAATCTGGTTGATGGAAAGTGGGTTTCAAAGCCTTCTAAGGTCAGTGACAAGGATCACTAGGAAGAGGGAATGCAATCTGCTCAAGTAGCCGGTTAACTGAAAGATCTTAAGGAGCAGAATATGATTCTAAAGGGGATTCTCGAGAAGTTTCAAAACATGTGTGGTTTTGTGCTATCAGTGACAAGGATCACCAGGAAGAGGGAATGCAATCTGCTCAGTGCAATAGAGGAAAGGCTCAACGACTTTGGATCTTGATGTCAGTGACCAGAGCACACTCATGACTATCTCTACCCCTCTCTTCTACCCTTTCCACATTATCTCCCTAGTTTAAAAGACTACTTTTTAGTTCGATATGGTTGTAATGCATTTTCTGAACTGTGTGTGTTTGCATCGTACATTATCCTTTGCTTTGGTGGATGACTCTTTATGACTGTTTTGATATTATGTTTACGTTTCCATATTTGCATCTTATTTATTTTCTTGTTTTAACAATCTTTTTGATGATGCCAAAAGGGGGAATTAACCGGGGGAATAGATTTATTAGGGGGATCTAAGAACTGAAACCATGTGGTTACTAAGCTTAGGGGGAACTTCTTATGGCTTTTGTGCTTTGCTCTTTATACTATGATGTTGTATGTATGATGCAAAGATCTTATCAGGATAGGTTGTTTGTCACCATCAAAAAGGGGGAATTTGTTAGAAGATTTAGAGTTTTGATGGTTCGAGGAAAGTCAGTGACTCCGAGTTTGCAAGTTAAGTCGGCGACTTGGCAAAGTCACTGACATGACCAACTGGCAAGTAAAATATTTAAGGAAGGAACGCACAGATTGTGTGCGTGCATTTGGAGACAGCTGGGACGTTCTATTTTAGAAGAAGATCATCACAAAGAATGCTAAAATCAAATGAAGACGATTTGCTCTCCTAGAATATTTTATAGTGTGCGTATTTGATATATTTGGAAAGATATGTAAAGATTGAGTGTGTTTCATTTCCCTAATCGAATGGGATTGATACACACGAGATCTCTCTTGCCCTAGCTGAAATACCTCAGTGTTTAGGATAGAAGGTAAGACTTTGAGCGTTATTTGCAATTCTTGTAAGAAAGAAAGAGTGAACTTGTGCGTGAGATTCGTACGAGTGGTGTGTCGAGTGTTCTTAGGCATAGCGTGAGATTGAGAGTTTGAGTGCAAAGGTAGAGCGTGGTTCAAGGGTGTGGGATTCATTTTTGTACACGGGAGGGCTTTGTAAACACGCAAGAAATCAATAGAGCGAGTCTAAGGACTCTTGAAATCCGACCAAGTGAGAAGCTTGGAAGGGAGTGGTTTTTCTCTAAGTAAACTAGTTGGTTTGCAAGGAGTTTCCACTATACTTCGCTTGCCATTGACTGTTGGTAACGTTTTCTTTTCCTGTTTGGTTATTCCGCTGCTTTACTACTCAAAGTCGACGACTTCGCAGGAGTCGCCGACTCGTTCAAGTACTAACAATCCTACAACACCCCTATTTTATCCCAAGGGATAATACTGCCAATGATCTTGGATTATCCCACACAAAATCACCCAAGGCTATAAAAGTATATAACTTAAATGATAACGAGTTAAAATGTGAAAGACATCGCTACAATAGTAATTGTTTAACATAAAGATGTAGCAGTAGAATTTAGAGCCCATATTGCAAAAGGGTTATTTGAAAGACATCGTAAAATAAAGAAATATTTCAAAGGATGACTCTTATGAGAGCACCTCCAATGGGGGCTCTCACTTGAGTTTCTCATAAAAAATAAAAAGAAATGTAAAATAAAATAGTGAAGTTGTGAAGGACATCCCTCTCAAGAGAGACTTTGAGGGATCGTCCCTCCAAAAAAGATACAAATAAAATATGTTTTTCAAGGTGAGAGACCCATTTGAGTCTCTCCCATTGAAGATGCTTTGATGATGAGTTCCTAATTGAAAATAAAAGAGCTTGTGCAAAACCTTCGGATGATTGGCTCTAAGTGAAAATATTCCTTCCCTTAACTTTGTTTTGTCTTGAGCATCAGTCTTTTATAACCACGCCTTTGATCTCTGATGGGTTATCAAAGATAACGATGGACACCAGGCAGCCATGCAAGAGAAGAGTGGTCAGGTTAGTCTAATGAAAGACTAACAAAGTGGAGGGCCAAATGGTTCTTTATGATTTGTAACTAAACATGGTAACATCGAAATCTGAATAAAACGGTCATGATCTAGCAATTAGTACTCACATCGGAATAGAAGAGGTAGGACACCACAAGACTATGGTTCCCTAAGGCAACCATAGATCTGTAATCCTTGCGCCTCAAGCTTCATTTACACCATAAATACAACCCAAATTCACTCCTCTTTCATATCCAATTCGAGCTCACAATCTTGTCCTCCATTAAAGGGTTCCCGAAGCTTTATTTCAACGGTTCTCTCAATTCATTCACCTGATCTAAAAATTGACCCTAGATTTGGACTCCGCATGAAAAACCCATCAAAAACCCGTTATTACTTGTCCTCAAAGATCGCCGAAACGCCAAGAAAATCACCCTCCAAGGTGTCGGTCGTGCCCAGCAGAAACAGAGGTAGACAACCTCGGTTTGTCGACAATATCTCACTCATCTGGCAATATTTTTTTGATGTTGTTAGCTCTATTAGCTCTGTATCGAAGTCAAGGTTCCAATGCCTTAGGACCCCACTCCATTTCATGGCCTGAAGCGCCTCCAGCGAGCCAAAACCGAGAGGGTGCTGCACAGACGTGCGAGCCCGACCTGACCTAGTGTTCGTGAGGTTAAAGACAACCCCTTACATCCCATTTTCATCTCGTTCGGTATAATTTTCAGTCCGTTTTATTCTAAAATTATTATTGAAATTGAGAAAATAAATTTGTTATTTTGAATCATAAAATTTATAAAAAACTTTAAGAATTTATAATATAATTTGCTTACAAAGTATTTCGGGTTGAGATTGTTAATCACGGTTATAAGAAACGAAATCTATTAATGACTAGATTTCAGTTTAAAACATATATTCGTGTTCTTGTCATATTTCTTTCTAGGTTTTTCGATCTAAGGTTATATGGTTTTGACCATAAGCTTTGCAAATTCTGAGGCCATCAATAAGACAAGTTCTCATACTTGCCAGGCTAGGTCACTTGTTTGATTTGTGTGAAGAGTCTAATAATCGTTTTTACTTTAGATGCGGTTATGCTTATTATAATTCATGCATAAATATATTTCTACCAAAAAAATTCATGCATAATATATTAAATACGTTAAAAATATATTGAATGAACTTTAATAAGCATTTAGTTATTGTTATTTTTTATAAATATAAGAATAGTAGTAGTATTAATAATAATTTTTATAATGATAACGAATTGACTCCGACTGAACAAGTCTTCCTTCCAATCTGAATGCGTACTCGGGTCTGTACAAATGCACTTGTAAAAATGGCAAGGAGGACTTGGTGTTGTCCATTGTGACTATCCTCCCCTTTCTTGGAGCCCTGAGTACAATGAGGTTGGTTGAGATCCAATTAATCAATGGAGACCTTTCAAAAAAAAACTTGTTTGTTTAAATAAACAATTGTAGATTTTTTTGGTAGAATAAACAATCGTAGGTTTATATATGCTATAGTAATGACAACGCATAATAGTTCTGACTTTAAGATGTGTTAGATAATATACCTTAGGATGTATGTGAATTTACGTGAATGTATGCAAAATGATTGTGATATGTGGAACTATGAAATCAACTAATACACAGGTAGTGTAGGATAGGAGTGCACTCAGGATGATGATGATGAATGAATCACATGATACTACACGTGAAGGTTTTAATGTAGCTTGGTTATTGTCACTTAAAAGAAATGTTTATATACCCTAAGTTTTACTTTAAGTCTTACAATGTACTTTGTTAAATATGTGTAGTTATTAAATAAAGTTTAAATCTATATTAAAAAGTCTTTCTGCTACTGTTTATTTATACGATTTAATACATGTTCTTACAAAACTTAAACTGATGCAAAACCTTGAGTGACTTTCGATGGAAAAATTCGACGTCACTGGCATGTGACATTCCTGAGATAATTTGGGGGGTGTTACATGTCTTTCAACTCGTGTATATAGACTTTTTCACTTAGCTAGAGCATGAATCACCCCTCAACCACAGAGTGGGCGGATTCATGATCCAGTATTAGGGTATAGGTACCTCCCAATACAATCTTATAAAGAGATGTTCTAGAGGCAAGCTCCCATCCCTGAGTTTATTTTTAATCTACAAAAAATTCTCAGGGGTGACATTTTAAATAGAATGTGATTGTTCATATTAGACTTACCGGTTTATTTCTAATGAGTACGCGAACAAAAGAATGATATAGCATAATGTCGTTATTTCTATGGCATAAATAAACTTAGATTCGTTTATTTAGCAACAAGTTATTCCCAACAAAAGTGAATATCAATGGAGGTGAATATTTTTCTAGGAAATCATGTTAGTGATGTGTAATATGTTTTGGATTTGTTGTTTCTACTAATTATTTTCTTTACTAGTAGTCTAGAATGCTAATTTGTGATAGTTTACATTTTGGTCTAATATAGCACAATAATCTTCGATGACCTCTTTAAGTAATAAACATGGGCTCTTATTTGCTTTTGCAAATATCTTTGATATCACCAACAAATGATAAGAAAGGGTATATTAGCGCATGATTTTGTGTGTAACACCCCCATTTTTCTCTTGGGAGATATTACCGCTAATGACCTAGGATTTTCCCATCCAAAGCTACTACCCAAGGCATTATAGTAACAAAACATAATCAATAAAAAATTAAATGAACTTGAATTATCAAATGATAAGCATGATATTCAATATAGTAGAAGACTTAATTATACCAGCAACAGAGGACTTAATACGAGACATGTGAAAGACGAAATATTATCCAACGATTGATCCTTACAAGTCAAGGATCTCAATCTTAAACTTTATAAAATATCATAGAAAAGATAATCATCTTCACCAAAATGTAAACCTTCACATCATTGAAAAGGATCAATTTTTCAACTCCAGTCCCTTGAATCCTGATGTAGTAAAATGGGACAGGTGACACCAGCCAACCATGCAAGGAAAGATAAAGGTCGGTTAGTCTAATGAGAGACTAAGAAAATTGAGTTTAATTTGAGGTTCTTGTGATTGTATTCTAATTATTCATCGTACTCCGAGTGAAAATCGATCGATGATATATAATTAGGTACTTTCACGGAAGTGTGGAAAGAGATATGCTCAGAATATTTAGGGCACCACATAGAAATGATTCCTTCTTGAAATGTATGAATTACGTTGGGAATGTTTTATTAATCACACAATGTTTAAAAAGCTTCCATCGACTAAATGGGTCCACGAACAACCTCACCGCATATTTGTTGTGCGAATTCAGATTGAAAAGAAGACCTTCTTTATCCTAGAGCAATAATGGTTTTCCAAGTTGTACTAACCACCCTGGTAAGCTAATTATGTGCATCGCCACTTATGTTATATTAATTCTAAAAAGATTCACTTACAGTTGGTAACTTTTAATCGACATCGCATATATGTCAAAGAATAACATATACCCATATCTCGATAAGAATAAAGGCACTTGCTAGGTGTGATACCCCTCATGACCAAGCACTAGCTTACTTTCACCAGCTTGTTTAACATCGATTTATGATGGTTTGTCGATAGTGATCTGTCCATGGAGGCATCTTGAAGTGTGGAACATGCTGCTACAAATGGCTCTTAGAATGATTGAGAAACGTTTGTGAAAACGTGATTTACAAAAGGTAGGTCGTGTAGATTTTCTAGGTTGAGGTTGAGTTTTCAATCGAGATTCTGGACGATTTAGAAGATGAATTTGGGTGTGTGACTATGGTTTTTGTTTGGAATTTTAGATTGGAATTTGGTAGAGATAATTGAGAGAATTTCATGAAATGGGGCTCGAAGATGTTACTAGAGGTCGGGTGTTTGTGTGAGAAATTATGGGTACAAAATCGAAGGATTTCGATCCAATTAATAGGGGAAAGGGTAGGGATTTTGAAGGACCAACCCCCCTCCCCCAAACTTCCTTCCTCCTATGATTCGAATTGTGTCCCAATTTCTCAATTCAAATTTCAAAACCGTAAAATCTCGATGCATTATTCGGCGGATTGTTGAACAATTCTCGAAGTTGAAGGTGGGATGTGCTATTTGAGTAGGTGAGGATCGATCCTATGGAATCCTCTTCGAAATTCCCCTAGAAAATCTGTAGGATCTTGCAAAAAATCCCATGGTAGTGTAACTTTGAATGGCTTGAGGAAGAAAAACGCATGAAGATAACGAGTGTTTGAGAATTCTTTTCTTAATCAAAAGCACTTTTCCAATTTTATATGAATTATTTGCAACTTTTTTATAAATATATCAAGTACTCTTATAAATTCAAAAATGTTATTTGAAATAACTTACAAAATCATAAAGAATTATTAACTTATAATATTTTGATTTTATTTGTTTATAGGTAATATTTATAACCTTTCAAGTAAGATTCCTTTATCCAAATAATCTTATATGGATTATTTGTTAATTTCTTACTTAAATAAAACGAAGCAATTATAATTTACAAAAAATATGACATGTATATTTTATTTAATAATAAATGAGATTACGAAAATACCCTCTGTTTTAGAGAGGGATATTACATTGTTGAGTAGGGTTATGGTAATTATAAATAGTGTAAAATGAGAAAGTAGGAGAGCTTGTAATAGCCGCGATTTCTATATAAAAGAAACGGTTATTTATTTAATTAAGTTTTTCTCTAAAATAGAGAGTTTAATTATTTTTATAATTTTCTTAGTATATTATTAAAAGTTTATCTTAATGGCAAATAAATTTTAATTAAATAGAATTTCGGATTTTTATGGCATATTAAGTTATAATACAAATAAAATATGCAAAGGAAAGGCCAAAAATAAAAATGCGAGAGGTGGGACTCGAACCCGCGACCTCTTGTATTTTTCACAAACTAACACACACTCCTTTCTGCTATGTCATTGTAACTTATCTACTCATTAAGGAATTTTTATTCTTTTATCTTCTTATTTCTTCTTCTCCCCCAAATTGGTGATCAGACTTGTCTGATTGATGGAACGTTCAAGCAATCCATGTCTTCCAAACCCAATTAACAGCTTTTGTTACTTGTTCTTCTTATCAAACTTCATCATCTTTTGTCATCCTCCAAGAAGCACAAAGCTACCCAATTCCAATGGATCTCCTCCTCCATGAGTGGTCCATCCATAGAGGTGTGGATCCATTATAAAAAGGGCTGGGATTTCATTAGAAGACTCACACCATTCTTCTCTTCTCACTCTCTTGCTTAATTCATCACTTTCAATCCAAAAATTCAGCCAACAGACCTCCATTATACTTGCTGATTTTTTTACAAAAACCCCACAAAAAACCCTAATTCCTCCCACGGGCCGCCGAACCACCCCTTGGCCACCCCTCCCTTGCCGCGCGCCACCCTCGGAGGCTCACTAGACCATCGTCGGCCATGTTGCACCGCCCCTGATGTTGTTACGCCCCCTGCCTCCTTCCTCTGTGTGTTTTGTTTCAACAGAACGCAGATCTCTATAAAAGAAAAGGCCCAACTCCTTATCTTTTTATTTTTTATTAAATTGTTTAATATGATTTAAAGCCTTTTCAAGATCAATAGTAGATATTTTTATTATTAGCATCTTTTAAAATATCAACATAAGATATAAGTAGTTAAAAGAAAATCAGATTTTATTCTTTCCTTGTATATAAATGGAATCAAAATAACATGCATGTGAATTTTATAAAAATAAATAAATTTGGCAAGACATGAAATAATTGCAAATAAATTCTAAGATTAATATAGATGACTTTTAAGCTTGAAAAGTATGTTTTTAAAAAAAATATAATTACCTTGATTGTATTATAATTGTAATGTTTTAAAGAAATAGAATAAGAGGATTTATTAAATTAAGACTCTATTAAAAAAAATATATAATTGCATGTCTTTTAAAAATCCTTTATAAGATAATTTGTCATAAGATAATTTAATAAGAATAAGTTTGTGGATTAAAAAGATTTATTAAAGTATTTGCATGTTATATAAAAAGGACCCTACATGAACTTATGAGTAAAGTATTTTAATAATAATATTAAATAACTTAAATAATCTAGATAAATAATTGTTGGTGGACTTTATTTAATCTTTTCACCTTGCATGTCAATAATTAAGACTTTAATAATATTTTTTTAAATAATGTTTTTAACAACTTGGGACTTAATAAGAAGTATGAGAAATAATATGCATTAACCAAATTATGTAAATATTAATAGTAAGTTTAAAAAGGGAAGTCTTGGATTTTCAAATCTTGTTTGAAACTTTATACAAGTATAATTATTTTTATAAAGTATTTTAAAAATCTTACATTGAGAATAATAATCAAGGATTATTATTATTTAAAGCCTCCACCCAAATTATTAATTAAAATAATTTAGCTTTCATGTCTTTCTCTTGTAAAAGGAAAATAAGACAAAATTTAATAATTTTTAAATTAGATTAGAATTTTAATAGAAATTCTCTTGTTATATCTCGTATCACTAGGTCGAAGTTTGAATCCGTTAAAGTCGTCTATTTCCGAACCGTACGAAAGGAAATCGTACTCAAGTCAAGACAAGTGGATATTCTCCTTGAAGCATTTCGATAATTCGTTTCCGTTAAATTTCTCGATGTTAGGAACAACTTGTTTGCTAAAATAACGAATATAGGAATATCAATTGCTAGAAATAACGACCCCCTGGTTATCGTTATTACGATTATTATTATTCGTAGAATTATTTGCTAGGATTGTTTGTGTGGCCTTTGCTTGTTTAAAATCTCTTTTCGAGATTAGTATGGATTTAATAATAAGGGGTGCGTGCTCGGCCCGAACACCTCTACATAACATGTCGAGTGGTATGACACCATGCCCTCTCTTCCCGCGACTTTAAGGATCATGATCTATGTCCGCTCCTACTCGGAGGAGGGACGTATGCACCCTAGATAGGTGTCGGAACTCCGTTCCTTTATGTGGATTCGGCCCATTCATGGCCCCCACACTCTTAAAAATCATTAAAGTATGTGAAGTTTTATCACGACATAAAGATAAGTGCTAATGCACATTAAAAGAAACTAAAACCGGGCCGAAATAGTACAACTTGGAAGACCGACCCGACTCTCGGTTGTTTGACGATCGTCTTTCCAATCTGAATGCTTATTCGGGCTTGTCAAGGTGGGTTTGGTACTTAAGCGCCTTCGAGCCACCTCCCCGATCTGGAGCACCGAATAAGATGAGGTTGGTTGAGGTCCGAAAAAGGGCACGAGAGGCTTTCTAAAACTTGTTGTGTAATTAAAACGTTCCCAACATTAATTGTACTCTAAGAAGAACTACAGTCTTGTAGTTTCCTTCGCTTTTGGATCCAAGTTATCTCTCTTCGAGATCGACTAATTTCCGTCCTTAAAGCTCCATATAAAGTTTATAACTTTCAAGTACATCTCTTCTATTTATCTCCTTGAAGAAATAATAAAATTACCAAACTACCCTTGAGAATTTCCATTCTCATTTGCTTAGTCTTCTTAGACTAATTCCACTATTTTCGCATTTTTGCCTGGTATTTTTCGCCTTTTACGACAAATTCCACACTCTAGGAAGTTCATACCGAAGTTTTGAAGACAAAGTCTAGAAGGTTCGAGAAGAGTTACGCAAAGATAGAAGGTCAAGGCAAGACGATGTTGAAGGAAAGAAGAATTTTCATAGAGCAAAGCATTCAGAAGATGGTGCACCAACTCTTCCATTTTAAGACCAAGCAAATTATCATCATATGAGTTGTCTTGGGAAAATATACTTGTATTTTTAATATGTCTTTTCAACCCTTTTATAATATGGGCTTTATTTTCTAGTGCTACATCATTTGTAAAACAACTATCAATGTAATAAACGAATGTTATTATCAATGAAGAAAATTCCGCTTTTAGTCATTTCTCCTTTAATTATGTCTCATTAAATTATTTAAAGTCTTGAGTGACTTTAGACGGTAAAATCCGAGGTCACTGGCGGTAATAGACGTCGTTGCAAAATAGGGGTGTTACAAAGCCATTAGATTACACAAATCTATGGTGGAGATTAAAAGAAAGAAATTAGGTGGAGAAAAAAAAGGAGTGGATCATTTAGAATGGCACAAAATATAATTTTGATAAAAAAAATTATAGTGTCCCGAAAATACCCTTCTCTCCATCATTCTTTCTTGCCCTTCTCTCTCGTCTATCTCCCATGATTGCTCTAGTTCCTCACCTTCCTCTACTGCCTCCCCTCGTGCCGATTCGGCTTCTGCATGGTCTAATGGGGTGCCTCTGTCAACTCCCTCCCCAAATGTCCGCAACAAATGCCACACTTGGCCAGGTTTTCCTCCTCCGGGGAATTAGTGCGACGATATCGGGATGGAGTTGGAATTCGGCACCGCTAGTGGATCTCCAACCCCGAGGGACTCATCTCTAGCGAGGTTGTCGCACAAGAGCCAAGCGCCTCTAAGATGATTGAAGGATCAGTCGGTTCAGAGAGAGTACATTCAAGGAGAATATTATGAGATCCACAATGCGAATTCTGATGTTTTTCTCTACTGTCTTCTTTTGATGCAGCAAAAGAAAGCATTCTTGAGGAATCAAAGACCACCGCCGATCATGAAATATTTGGAAGAAGCCATTCCCAATTCAATGAACATTCTAACCATGTAAACGACGACGTTGATAGCAACATCTTACCATCAGCTGAAAATAATCAAACTAAAAGAAAAGGTAATGAAGTGGAAAAGCCACCATCAGTGATAGTAAATGAAAGAGTTTCTACATGTGAAACTAGGAAGATATGAGTGGAAGCGTTGATCTCTATTCACCAAAATGAGTGTACATATATAGTGTTTACAGAAGACCATAACTAATCCTAGAAACTAGGATCTAGATACTTCTACAATTTGAACTAAAAGATATTAGAAGATATGTACAATTATTTACAAGAGATAATATTAACAAATAATCACAAATATAATATTATCTTAACAGGCCCCCTCAAAGCTCATGGTCGGGGACGAACATGCAGCTCGGAACGCATAGTTTGAAAACGATGAGTCCCAACAGCTTTGGTGAAGACATCAGCAATCTGATCAAGAGAACGAACATGCCGAACAACAAGGTCTTTAGAAGCAACCTGTTCACGAACAAAATGGTAGTCGATCTTGATATGCTTGGACCGCTGATGAAAGACAGGATTAACAGAGAGAAATGTAGCACTCAAATTGTCACATAACAATATAGTCGAGCTAGCAACATGAACAACCATTTCATGTAACAATTGTTGCAACCAAATAAGCTCAAAAGCAGTGAAAGCGATAGCTCGATATTCGACTTCAGTGCTTGAGCGAGCCACCACTTTTTGCTTTCTTGACGACCAACTAATGAGATTACCACCAAAATAGACAACAAAACCATGTTGAGATCTACAGTCATCATGATCAGACGCCTAACATGCATCTGAATAAGCTACTAAACGAGAATCACTCGCCTTCTGAATACACAAACCATCGGATATGGTGCCTTTCAAGTAGCGCAAAATGCACTTTACAGCAGCCCAATGAATCTCAGTAGGATTGTGCATAAACTGGAAAACTCTGTTTACTGCATAATAAATTTCAGGACGAGTGATTGTGGCATATTGGAGGGTGCCCACAACACTACGATAAAGATGTGAATCAACAACGGGATCACCGGCCTGAACAAGTCTAGAACTTGGTTCCGCTGGGGAAGCAATAGGCTTAATAACTGGACTAAAGGTATCAAAATAGTCAACTCTAGCTTCTTGATTAAAACCCTTTGTAACAAGGCGGGCCTTATAACGATCAATAGAGCCATCGGGCTTCCGCTTAATCTTGTAAAACCACTTACAACCAACAACATTAGCACCAGCAGGTCGAGGAACTAGTTCCCAAGTCCCATTTTTCATAAGAGCGTCCTATTCTAACTGCATAGCATGTTGCCAATTTGGGCTTTTTGTGGCTTGATGGAAAAATTTTGGTTCGGGATTAGCGGTTAAGGCATGTGGAAGGGGAAATTTTGTGGATAACATGGATTTCGGTTTAAGGGAATGTGTTTGGGAATGGGTAGTGATATGCTCTCTTTAGTGTAGGTTAACTCTTGTATTTTAGGCATGATTTGAGTGTGTTTAGGTTAGTTTTGAGCATAATTGTAATATGAAGAACGAAGGCACGATTTGAAGAATTGCAAGAGTTTTGAAGACAAGTGTTGATTTGGAGTTGTTGCGACACCACTTTCTTGTAACGCTTATTCCGGTAGCTACGGTGATCGGATGAAGCTGAATTTAGTATCATTGGAAAGCTAACTCGAAGATCTATAATTCTTTTTTTTACGGAGAGTTCAAATTCCAACTCTAACTGGGTCAAAACCACCTCCGAAGTCGACACCAGAATGCTGAAAGAAGGATCCGCGCCCGCGGGTGGAAACCGCGCTCGCGGTTGTCCGAGGATCCGCGGCCGAGGGAGATCACTTGATCCGCGCTCACGGTTTCATTCCGCTCTCGAGTTTGGCTTTATATCCGAGACGCCGACTTCGTTATTTTCTATCCTTATCTATTATTATATCTTTTAGGTTTCGGTTGTTATTTCAACTATTTAAGTTTAGTTCGTGTTTCAGTTGATTCTAGCATACACATTCTAGCACACTTTCAGAGATTATTCCAGTTTTTAGTTTTATTATGGAGAACTAATTTCCCTTGGAGTTTGTTTGATCAAGGAAGCCTTTTTATGTAATTCGTGAGATTCTGGTAACTTTTCTATACCTTGGTTAATATCAAAACTCTTGTTTTTATTTATATGATTATCAATTGATTTCTCTTGGCGCGCGAATTGTTGAATTTGATTGATATTCTACTGTTTGGATTAGTTTGATTGTTGTCTGTGCAATCTTATTTATCCTTGAAACAACTCTTTTCTAGGACCGTGGACTAGAATTGAGAAAGAGTATTTGATTGTTATTTTATGTATGAAACTCGTAGCTTGATTGCATGATTTAATATCCTTTTATTCTTAATACTTTGCATGATTTGAATTAAGCGTTTTTGTTCATATCATCCTTTCGCTTGGACCGTGGACAAGCGGAAATCTTTTATAAGGATTGGAATTAACTTGGGAATTAATAGAAAAGTGGATGAATTGATGATCGGATGATTAAAAAGGTGGAATTGATTGAATGAACTCTGCTTTTCCTTAATTGATTTATTACTTGAATTTATTTGCTTGCCTAAATCCCAAAAACCTCTATCTTATTAATTGTTGATTGTTCAGAATCCCGATTCTCTTGGGTTAGACCCCTTGCTTGCTTACTATACTAGTTTGTAGTTTAGGATAATTTATTTTTGATCTTGGCAACAACGACTTTAGTCGAGTCAGGTAGTCATTGTATGGGTGGAAGAATCTGAGGGGCGAAACCAGGAAGGAGCAGCAGGGTATGGATTTTCCAGTTGTTGCACGTCAGACTCTGAAGAAGCCGTGAGAGATGGCAACCCACTGGTGGAGGAAGACTGAAACGACTCGGACGAGCTTGAAACTAACTCATCATGGCTAGG
The DNA here is from genome assembly GCA_964016875.1 of Fallopia convolvulus. NCBI lineage: Eukaryota > Viridiplantae > Streptophyta > Magnoliopsida > Caryophyllales > Polygonaceae > Fallopia > Fallopia convolvulus. Next base: position 17,552,157 of record OZ024735.1, on the reverse strand, counting down.
AGAAGGCAAGACATGTGGCATAGAGGTGGAAGACGATAAAGAAGGAGTCACTGATGATAACTGAAGAGGAGAGACCAGCTGAATTGGAAGGTGAGGCTGCTGGAAGTTAGGAGATAGAAGTGGCGACTCGGGATTTGAAGAGTGGGTTGAATTTTTAGGAACCAGCGGCGGTGAATTGCCAGCAACAGAAGCAGCCTGCTGAAGAATATTCAGCGGCTCAGTAGAAGGACATGAGACAGAATTTTGAGTGGAGGTGGAATTATCCAAAGAACAGTGAATTGGATATGGAAATTGAGTCTTATCAAACACAACAAAGAGAGAGATATAAACCCGACGCGTTGACACATGATAGCAAACATACCCTTTGTGTTTGGAGTTATAACCAAGGAAAACACATGGAAGAGATCGGAACTCCATTTTATTTTGATTGTAAGGGCGTATATATGGGTAACATAAGCAACCAAAGGACTTGAGAAATTTGTAGTCTAGGATTTTACCATATAATCGCTCAAATGGAGAGATATGATTAAGGATAGGAGTAATTGTGTGATTTGCAAGATAGACAACTTTATGATAGGCATGTTCCCAGAATTGTAAAGGGAGTTTGGCATGAGCTAAAAGCGCCAGGCCTTTTTCAACAATAACTCGGTTTTGTCGTTCAGATGAACAATTTTGAGCAGGGGTATATGGGCAAGAGACTCGATGAACGATCCCAAGAGACTCAATGTATTTGGATACGTTTCGGTACTCGCCACCCCCAATAAGTTTGGAAGGCTTTAATTAATTTAGAGAATTGTGTTTGAATCATTTTGATAAAGAGCTGAACAATGTTGAAGACTTGAGATTTATTTGAAAGAAAATACACCCACATAAAATTCGTACAGTCATCAATAAAACTAACATAATACCTATTCCCAGTAAGGGAAGACTCAGAGGCAGGGCCCCATACATCAGAATGGATTAAATCAAATGGGTGCAAAGCACGACTCGACCTAGATGAAAGATGCAAACGACGACTCTTGCTGAGTTGACAAGAACCACAAACAGACGCCAATTTATTTGAGGAGATGGGGAGGCGTTGAATCGAAACAATACGACGAAGAACAGACTCATGTGGGTGTGCTAGGCGATGATGCCAACAATCAAGCGATGCTCGCTCACCAACCATGGTTGCAGGACGACTCAAGGAAGACAACTTGGAAAGACTCGGGAGACGATATAAGCAATTCTCAACGGTTCCTCTTAGAAGAGTCTGACCCTGCAAATTCTTAACCAAATAAAAATTGGCATGAAACTCAATAAACACATTATTATCTATGTCAAGTTTTGAAACACTCAACAGATTTTTGGTAATATGTGGAACAATAAGGACATCATAAAGTTGTAATGGTTTATTGGCAGCATGCATATGCGTTAAAAAAGAGTGCCCAAGATGAGTAATGGGTAGAGAGTTCCCGTTACCAACGACCAACTTATCGGTGCCATCATATGCTGAGTTGATGTTGAGGTTGTTCATGTTGGTTGTCACATGATGAGTAGAGCCAGAATCAATCACCCAAGGATCACCAAGCTCGGACAGACATATTGCAGCATAAGCAGACTTGTTGTTGGATGTTTCAGGCTGAGAAAGAGCAGTTGCAACATGCTTGTTTGTGGCAGGAAAAGCATCAAGATTCAGCTGTTTGAAGCAATTAACAGCTTCATGCCCTACAACGCCACAAATTTGGCAAGTGGGACGTTGTTTTTCAGATGAATCGGACCTCTCAATTCCAGCACCAAAGCTGCGATCAGATGTAGAGGGGCGACCACGACCATGTCCGCGCTGAGCGCGAGAAGAAGCAATGTTTGCAGAAGGCTCGATGGAATCAGTCAGTGATCGAGAGTCTTCCTCCAAGCGTTGTTCCTCTTTTAAGAGATGGCCTAGAAGATCATTAGAGGAGACAACATTATTCTGCATAGGAAAAGCAGAACGAAAGGATGCAACTTGCGATCCCAAACCAAGTAGTATGTAGGAGAACAAGTCTTCATCAAATACAACAGCAAGACATTCAGCCAATTCATCAGCAATAGCACGTTTCTTCTCGACATAATCGAGAACACTCATGGAACCCTTTAAAAGAGTTTGCAACTGATTGCGAAGATGCATTTGACGCGCCCTAGTTTGAGCATGAAATAGGCGCGCAAGAATTTGCCAAGCTTCGGCAGTGGTGGTAGCCCTAGCGACATAACTGAGAAGCGGTGTCGTAAGGGTAGAGCGAAGCCAGAGAAGCACAAGGCGGTCTTTGCGGACCCAAGTATGAAAGGCATGAGGGAACCTAGACCGGAGGAGTGGGAGGTTGAGCGTTGTCACCAGCAGCAAAAGCAGAAAGGGTTGCGTCTGGCGTTAAAGGAGTGGGTGATGGGGCAGGTACTGAAGAGGGAATAGTCGCCGGAGGAGGAGCAACATGAGACATGAACGAATCAAGTTCAAAGGCCTCCAAAGCCGAGCAAGCAATACTACGCCAGATGAAATAGTTTCCACGATCGAGACGCATCGCGAAAGTGGGCATATGAAAGTGTGGAGAATTGCCATCAGCAGATGAAGCGGAAAGCAAAATTTGGGTAGGAGAGGTAGGATTGAGAGACATGATTGATCGTGAGGATCGGAAATCAGGCTGATACCATGTGAAACTAGGAAGATATGAGTAGAAGCGTTGATCTCTATTCACCAGAATGAGTGTACATATATAGTGTTTACAGATGACCATAACTAATCCTAGAAACTAAGATCTAGATACTTCTACAATCTGAACTAAAAGATATTAGAAGATAAATACAATTAGTTACAAGAGATAATATTAACAAATAATCACAAATATAATATTACCTTAACACTACAAAGGAGAATATGGCTCCTCTGAGATCTTATGAAGGTAGAGAAGAGTTTCATGGGTGGAGCAGCTCAGAATCAGGGGAAATGAATTCTTTGTTGAGTGGTGGAAGAAGTAATGATGTGGAGGAAGAGGATCACCATCATCACCCTTTTGGTGCTATTGACAGGCAAGAGTAAAATTTCTCTGCTTCGTGGTGAACAGGAGGATTGATACAATGTTTTTATAGTTGGGAATGCCCCCTGATATTTGCTTTCTTTGCAAATATTATATATAATGTTGTTTTAGCTCTTTCATGTAATTGTAATGTATCAGATCAGTCCATGAAATTCATGATGTGTGACTGCTATGTAATGTAATGTAACTCTATGATTTAAGTAAAAACAGAGGAAAATAAGACAATAAGCTAGTGTTTCGACACAACAAAAACATAATATAGTTTTAGGCCCCTTTGGATTATCGTGACATATGAAAACGTAAACGGAAACGAAATGAATCTAGACCATTTTAAGTGTCATAATACATTTATATATAAAAATAAGCATCCAACAACTTGTCAGTGATTCCACCATTTTGTTACCCACCCCCTTGATGGAAGAATGATTGAGGTGGAGCAAGCCCCTTTTTACAATGGATAAGAGGTTGTGTATAACAAGTTGATTTTTTTTGTCAATGTATCATGACATTAAAATGGACTACATTCATTTCCATTCCGTTTACGTTTCAATAAATTGCAACCAAACGGGACCTAACGTATTAAAAGGCAGTAATCCAAACACAGCCTAAGTGATGGGTAGTGATGGTTGTAAGTTCTTGATTGTTTAAAATCTACTATAATACATTGTTATGATTTATTATAGTTTTTAACAATTTCTGTAACAATAGTTCACATTATATTATATATAATGTACAACCAGAAGTCTGTAGGTAGTTTTTAAGAATTCAAGCGATTCATATTCGTTGGTGGGAGTTAACGTACAAGGGCACAAGGCAATAAATGGGCTAAGCTATATCAGCCTCTCCACAATTTTTATTGTAGCCCATATATTTTTGGGCTTGGGCCTGGATTCCAACTAGATTTTCGACTTGAATAAAACTCGAGAGTACAAGGCAAAATAGGATCTTGAATACTTGAGAAAATTCGGGAGTAATTCACAGGAAACTGGTAGAAATCGTAGAAATATCCAGTGTAGAAAATTCCCGAAACATTCCCCCAACCTATAAATATGTGCACCCTCTCTTCCATTTCGACATCAAAATCAGAAATCAAAACCTACAAAGCACCTCGCAATCAAAACTCTCAAATTTCTAGCTCCAAAAGCCCTTCAATCTCAAGCAAACCCTAGAAAATGTCGCTGATTCCGAGCATCTTCAGTGGCCGAAGAAGCAACGTCTTCGACCCCTTCTCACTCGACCTCTGGGATCCATTCCAATCCTTGCCCAACTCTTCTCCATGTGCGCGCGAGATCTCTCAATTTGCGAACATGAAGATCGACTGGAAAGAGACGCCGGAAGCGCACGTGTTCAAGGCTGATCTCCCGGGGCTGAAGAAGGAAGAAGTGAAGGTGGAGGTCGAGGAAGGCAGAATTCTCCAAATCAGCGGCGAGCGCGCCAAGGAGCATGAGGAGAAGACAGAAACGTGGCACCGTTCCGAGAGGAGCAGCGGCAAGTTCCTCCGCCGGTTCAGGCTGCCGGAGAATGTCAAGTTGGAGGAGGTTAAAGCTTCAATGGAGAACGGAGTGCTTACTGTAACTGTTCCGAAGGTGGAGGAGAAGAAGCATGAGGTGAAGAGCATTGGTATCTCGGGTTGAGAAGAGGGGAAAAAATTAGTGAAGAATTGAGTTTGTTTTCCATTTTTGTTTTCTATCACTTCGTTCTGTCAATAAATGAGTCAGTGTGTCCATGTATGTTTGTGTTATCTGGGAGATTTGTGTGCTTGTTTTTGTAGAGTCGAAGAAAGGAATGTATAACTTGCCTGTTTGATTTTCGCAACGAAGTCTGAGGTTTGTAAAAGATTGTTGGGATTTTTGCTTCTATTGAATTTGCATTATTTATTATTATTTTTTTTGGTAGAAGCATTATTTATTATTTAATTTTCCAGGTATGTATTTTGATTTAAAGATTAATGTGGAATACGACAAAATTAAGCCTACTCTAGTTCAGCCTTCTCTAATGGGCAATTGAAATTTGACAATTGAATACTTCTAACAATTTAAAATGTGTCCATGTTAATTGTTGAGATCGTTGACTCCAATGCATCTCTGTTTTGGATATCTTTATTTAAATCGAGAAGGCCCATCAAAAGGAGGGTCTCAAAATGCTATTGATGTTAGTTCGTCTGTGCAGCCTAAGGGATAGTAAGTATATCTTGGCTTTTCATGTTATTGATGGCTGATTAAAATAGTTATTAAGTATCTCTCATGTGGTCATTGTTAATTTTGTTTATCTTTTGTTGTGTCTATCAAATTTGTTGGTCTTTAATAATTAGGAATTGATTCTTTTTTTGGCATGAAGGTTGGCTGTCTTTAATAAATGGAATTGTCTTGTAATTAATAATGTGATTTTTTTTGCAAGGGAAGAAGTAAGAGAAATAGGGGTATTATGTGACTATTTGTTAACTAGTAATCTCTTTTGGTTTATGTCTGAAACTTTTGTTTCAGAAATGGCGGCAGCCATAACCATAAAATGGCGGCAGCCATAACTTATGGTTCGTAAAATGCACTATGGTTTGAGTTTGTTTTGCCTTCTTTTTTGGATTTAAAGTTGCTATTATTGGTGAGAAAAATAGGGTTTGTGATGTGAGACCATACCTTGTGGTTGGTCAGCTAATAATTATAAGATCCTGGAGGACAAATTCTGATCCAATCTGTTGAACCTATTACTCATATATCTATTGATACACTATAGTTAATTAGGATAATTATTTATTTTAAAATATTATATTTCTTTTAAATTAAGAGATTTGATTTTATCTTTTTAGGAAAAGTATCTTTTTTTTAATATTTCAGCAATTAGGGTTTATAATTTAACTATATATATATTGTATCTTGTTAATGAGGAAAGCAATGAATGAATGAGAAATCAGATTAATTAATTTATCGTAATTCTTCTCTATCCAGTCTTCACCCTTTATCCCGGCTTTGACCATTCACATCCGAAGTGCATCTGCACTATTATCCCTCTCCCCTTCTCCCGGTTACTTTATTTATTGAATTCGATATGAGATCTATACGGTTTCGTATCATCTACGCTATTGGACTGTCATGATATGTGTTACTCTCCTTAGGAGGAATATGAAGCAGCTTATGAATTATTCAACTCATATTCAGATAGTTATCTTTGTGAACATAGCTTATGCTGACCTATATATCTTTGTGAACATAGCTTATGAATTCGTTGATAATTTTCATGCCCTCTCTTGGTTTGCATTTTGTGCAGGGCTGACTATCAAATAAGAGAAGAAAAGGAAAAAGGCTGCCCTATGGCATTTTAAACTATCAAAATGCTACATTAAGGGTAAGTTTCACTCAGAATGATATAAAGAAGCAATGGAATAAGTCTAAATTAATAAAATGGAATGGTTATGATAATTTTATAACCTTTTCTGTCATTGATTATAATGAAAGAAATCCCCTTAAAACTGTTCATGGAACCTGGTTGTCTGTATGCAGCATTAGATTGAATCAGAAAAAGGGAAATCAAGATCAAAGAAGATATAAAGAAAGACAAAGCAATGGAAAAATTACGAAGACTGAATTTGCTATAGAACTTCCAAGTAAATGGAAATCTCTGAATCTCTTTTTTATGGATAAGAATAATGGAAAGAAAGAATGTATTGCCCTTAGTGGTGTAAACCTAAGCTGGTTAAGGGAGATAGGAAGTTGTTGTACAAATATGAACATTGAAAATATTGTTTTGTGGAAGATGTGTATACAAGGTGACATGAACTGGATCGTTCAGCAGGGTTGTAGTTTGAATTTTGAAACCAGTTTCAATATAAGATACTGATTTAGATTGAGCTACATTTATTGCAATTATGGGAACTTATATTTCTGTTCGTATGATACTCACAGGGAAGGTTTAATTGAGAAGGACTATGAACATGTAAACCAGGAAAAGGTAAGAAATCAGGAAACCCCAAGATTAAGAAACTTATTACCAAAATTATAGTTCCCATTTGGAATCAATTACCAAAACAAAGATGGGAGTGGGTGCAAGGTCATAACAAATCTGTTTAACATGAAGATTGGCTTATAGAATTGTAGGGGAATGGGGAGAAAATCTTTTTGGCCTGAGTTAGACATGTTCTGCAAAATTGAGCGAATACAAATCATGGCAATCGTGGAAACAAAAACTGATAAATTACCCAGTGACCAAGTCTGGAGGCGAGCTGGGTTTGATAACTTAATTTGGTCTCCAACGAATGGTAGAATTGGAGGCATTGCAGTTCTCTGGAAAGAACACCAATTGGTTAACGAACAAGTATCAATAGTAATTCAGCATCCAAGGTATGTCATCCTAAAATACTATAATGTTATTACAAAATATACAATTGCAATCTGTTTGGTTTATGCACCCCCTAATGTCGGAGACAAAGAAATATTTTGGAAACAACTAACTGAAACACTACAAAATTTACATCTTCCCATCCTAATTATTGGTGACCTAAATGAAATTCAGGATCCAAGTGAGAAAAAAGGGGGCGTATCCCCTGAGCCTAGTCGTTTTGAAAGACTAATTAGATTCAAAAATGACTGCCTTGTTGAGGATATCCCGTACATAGGCAACATATTCACATGGAGGAAAAATTAAACGGAAATTCATTATATATATGAGAGACTTGATAGAGTACTGGTTAGTAACAACATTATTCAGTGGTTCCCAAACATCTCTACAACAAACCATGCATTTACTAGCTCTGATCATTGTAAAATCTCGGTGGAACTCAACAATGAAGTAATGAATAAAGCCTTGCCTTTTAAAATAGAGAAAATGTGGATGTATAGGAAAGATTTTAGAAATGTGGTTAAACAAGCTTGGCGTGCCCAATATACAAGATCAAATATGTTCCAACTTATGAAAAAAACACAATTACTTAAGAAACAAGCCAAGAGCTGGAACAAACACACTTTTGGAAACATTTTTGAACAATTAAAAGAAATTGAACAACAACTTCTGGAAATCCAAAATACGATCCTGATATCACCACAACCCATTATCATACAGAAACAAATTCGATTATTACAAAAGAAGGAATGTATTCTCAAATATCACAAGACGTACTGGAAGCAACGAGCCAAAACAAAACATATTAAATTAATGGATACAAATTCAGGTTATTTCCACAAAATAGCAAATGGAAGGCGTAATCGGAAAATTATAAAAGAAATAGTAACAAATGAAGGAACTCATATTGTTGGAATAGATAACATCCGAGATGAAATTCGAATGGACTTTAAAAAGAGATATACAAAAGAACCAACGAATCTTAATGGGCCCAAGAATTACTTAACTTAATCACGAAAGAAATAACAAATGAAGATAATGTTATGCTAATAAGCCTGGTCACCAATGAAGAAATCAAATCAATAGTAATGGGATTAGGAACAGACAAATCCCCGGGCCGGATGGGGTGACGGCAGAATTCTATAAGAGATATTGGGACATTGTAGGCCCTTAGGTCATTAAAGCGGTTAAAAGCTTCTTTCATTCTGGAAAATTGTTAAAACAATTCAACTGTTGAAAGGGTTTCTTGACAACAAATAAATTTATAAGTCAAGACCCCGCTGAGTATAGCAGATTCAGGATCGTCCACGGGAAGCAAGGTTGTCTGTTTACCAACTATAAAAACAAAACAAAACAAAACAAAACAGCTACGACAGACCTCGTTAACGACCCTGAGGTCATTAATCAACCTCGATTTCTACTTAAAACAGAGCAACTAATGATGCAAGTGAAGGGTCGGTACCGATCCAAGGTGCCTCGGTAACGAGTGAAATCGAATGCTAAACTGGAGAAATTCAATGGATAAAAAGCTCTAGGACAAGGGTTACCACGACATAGCTATGCATATAAACTCATGTGAGGATAAAGATCATGCCTTTGAAGATAAATCTATCAACTTTCGCTGACTAAACAAGCAAATCAATCAACTTTCATAAATTAATTCACTTCATTACTTGTTTTGAATCCAAAGCTCGAAACTTTCGTTGTCGAACAATATCAACATTCAAGTTTACAACTTTCTCTTTCGATCAAGCAACAAACTCAAATTACTTTGACTCTCGTCTAAGAATAAGCACAACAAGTAATTCAAAGATAGAAGGCACTCAAAACATCAATACATTCATTCAATCATGCACAACTATGTCGGGTTTCAACCCCGATCCTAGAAAAGAAAACTACTCACTATTCATTGAATCAAAGCAAACAACTTTAATCAAAGAAGACATTGAAAATCAAAACTTACTTGAATTTAAAAGAATAGCGTCTTACAAATACTTGTGGAATTCGAAACAACCGAAAACAATGAACAAGAGTTTGATCACCGAACCACTCCCCTCTCTCGATCGGAATCAGCCCGATTTCTCTCTCTCTCTCTCGAATTCTCTCTCAAAGCTAAACGAATCCCCCCTTGTCTAGGCTTAGAACAAGAGTATTTATACTAAGAAAGTTATCTAATAAAAGATCTAAAACATAAAAACTTACCAAACTTAAAAGATTACAAGATAAAAGATATTAATTCCGAAAGTCGGTTGCGCTCTACCGACACAGGTCACCTCGTTAACGACTTGCACAGGGTCGGTAGACACTTGTTGAACTCTTTAACAAAAATCCTGGTTTACAGCTCGGTAACGACCCTCACAGGTCGTTAACGAGCCTCTGTTTTGGCTTCTTACAAACTCTTCCTTGGCTTTAACTTGGACTTTAACTTGATCTTTCCATGCAATCTTCCTTCTCATATTCTATGCATTCCACCTTCCACCATTTGACTTTAGCTTCGCTTAAAAAGTGCTCCTTTCCGCTCAAAAAACCTACCAAAAGACACAAAACGGAGTAGCTTCCATACTTTTCACAAAATATGCAAACATATCCAAAAACACACAAAACTAACTCTAAAACCTACTAAAACTAAACTAAAAAAACCTAAGAAAGACACCTAAAACTAGACCAAAAACACGAACATCATCAACCACACCTATCCGAGCTCGACTAATCATTATAGACCAATTAGTTTATGTTCAACAATATATAAAATTATATCTAAAATTATAACGGAACGACTTAAAAAGGTCATAAGCAAGATAATACACCCTCTACAAGGTGCCTTCGTTTCAAACCGAGCCATTCAAGACAACATTCTCATAGCACATGAAATATTCCACTCGTTCAGAAGTACCAAAAATAAAGACGGATGGATTGCCATTAAATTGGATATGGAAAAGGCCTATGATCGCGTTGATTGGCCCTTTCTTTTCAATGTATTACATATATTTGGCTTTGACAATAAATTCATTGATTGGGTTAGGGAATGTGTATGTTCCGCATCCTTCTCAGTTCTAGTAAACAATGGTCCCACAGATCCATTTTTTCTTGAAAGAGGTCTAAGGCAAGGTGACCCGTTGTCACCGTTCCTATTTGTGATCACAATAGAAATTTTGTCAAGAAAGCTACAAATCACTAGCCAATTAGACAAAAAAACAATCGGATTCCCGATATCTAGAGGGGGAATCAGGATCCCTTTCCTAGCTTTTGCAGATGATATTGTTATTTTTGCTAAAGGATCCCAAGGATCTTGCCTAAAAGTTAAAAACATCATTGACAATTTCTGCAGGATTTCAGGACAAAAAGTTAATTATAATAAATCTGCGTTTTAGGCTTCTAAGAATATGACGAACAGTCAAAAAAGTCAGGTGCAACAAGTTCTAGGAATCACAACAATGACGGATATAGAAAAATACCTGGGTTGTCCAATTATTAATGGTAAAGTAAATAAAGACACCTTCAAAGAACCAATCGGAAATGCTCGGAAACAATTAACAAAATGGAAAGCGAATTCCCTCACTCAAGAGGGGCGTACAACTCTAATCCAATCTAACCTAGCAACAAAACCTAATTATGTCATGCAAAGTTTTATGCTACCTAGCGGTGTGCACAATGAAATGGATAGAATTAACAGAGGATTTTTTTGGAACAAAGACATGAACTACAAGTCACTAGTGGGATAGGACAAAATATGCAAACCAAAGACATGTGGAGGACTAGGAATCCAAAAAACAAAACACATGAACAAAGCACTTCAAATGAAACTTCTCTGGAAAATATTAGCTAAACCAAATAATATATGGGTACGTATAATCAACCAAAAGTATTTTAGGAATGATAATATATTTTCATACAAACTTAAATCAAACACATCTTGGCAATGGAAAAAACTTATGAATTTTAGAGAGGGGTTCTTTAAAGGTCTCATATGGAAAATAGGTGATGGAAAAGAAAAACGGTAAACTTTTGGAAAGACAACTAGAACCCAGGGGGACCTTTATATCACTATGCCTTAAGTCCAAACAATACTAATGAAAATTCTAAGGTTGCTGATTGGATCTCTAACGACCACAAGTGGAAAGTGGATGAATTGTATAAAGTTTTGCCCAATGAGATTGTGGCTCAAATCCAAATGACTTCGTTGCCGGACAATCACATCCAGGATAGGCTCTATTGGGCACCTAGTAAAAATGGATGGTTTTCCACCTCCTCAACTGTGGAATTGATTACAAAAATAGAAACACAAGCATATTACGTGAACCAGTGGATTTGGAAATTGGATACATATCCAAAAGTGAAGAATTTTCTTTGGAAAATTGATAATAATGGGCTTCCTACGAAATCAAGATTAAGGGATAAACAGGTCGTAACACCGGGTGGGTGTGTACTTTGTGACTGCTCCTTTGAAGATTCAACACACTTGCTAACTAAATGTCCTTATATGTTATATATAACTAGCAAAATAAACACACAAATAGCAAACATACTTAGAAGTTATGACTCTAACAATAAGACACTAAGACAAATACTAAGTGAATTGTATCAAATCCTTGGAAAGAAGGACTTCACAATAGCGGCGGTAGTCTGGTGGTGTACCTGGCAACAAAGAAATAAATTGATCTTTCAACAAGACCAGTGTGATGGCATTCAAGACTTAGCAAACTATACTCGTAATCACTTATCCAACTGGGAAAAGTCGAAACAATGGACAAAGGATGAGGAAAGGAATGGGATTCCGCAGAATCAGGCAAAGAAAAGGAGAATACAATCGCCTAAAAAATGGAAAAAAACCAAGGGAAGGTTTTGTAAAAATTAACTTTGATGCCTCTAGACTCCTTAATGAGCAGGCATCAAGAGGAATAATTATCAGGGACCAAAGAGGACAACTAATTGATATGATAGTGCAGAATTTCGGGCGCACTTCTGTTCTGAAAGCCGAAGCTCTAGCTCTTAGGGAGGTGGTTAGAGAGGCGAAGAATTTGAACTCAGGAAAGGTAGAAATCGAAGGAGATAAGTTGCAAGTCATAAATGTTGTTAAAGGAAAAAATAGATGCCCATGGGAAGTAGAACTAATTATTTCTGACATATTGGTGTCTTTGTTTGGAAATAAAGATATTACATTTAGCTATATTTCTAGAGAGTGTAATGCTGTGGCCGACAAAATTGCTAGATTGGGCCACAATATCCCAATTGAGAGTATTAAGACTCACTCAGAACTTAAGGTTCTCATCCGAAAGGATGCTCTAGGACGCCCTCCATAAGGAGTGCGCCCTCATTCTCACCTAATCAAAAAAAATTGCTATTATTGGTGATGGTATATGTTTCTGCATCAAATAGGCCTACACTAGATTAGGTGGTAGATTGCTGCTTCCCTACACTTGTCTAAAATTCTACAGCCTACAAGTCATATTGTCAACTATTGTAACAATCTATATACTTATCACTTTCAATAAGCCTTGAAGAAATGTGTTTAGTACTAATTTATAGAGCCAACTCTAACCGAGAAGAAATGAACAACAAAGATTCATGACTTTTGTTGGTTCATAAATTTATATGTCAAGGTTCATCATAAGTGTCTTACGATTCATGCTTTGTACTAAGTTCATTATTTGTATGTTGAAATTATTTGGTAGTCTATTAGCTCAAATGGTAGAACCATGTGCTTGTACACATAGATGTGGGTTCAAATCCCACATAGGCTAATTCTTCATATGGTGCATTTCAATTGTTCTTTTAGTTCGTGATTTTGTAAGGTAAGGTTCATAATATTTATTCTTATGGTCCATAGTAGCTGTTATTTTGTTTTATGGCTCTTTGTTTATAATAATTATTCTTTTGGTTCATATATATATAATCTTGGATTCATCAAAGTCCATCTTATGGTTCATGTCTTTTACATCATATTAGTTATTTGGTTTCATGTCTTTTGATTCATGACTATTGTGTAATATCCCGCTATTTTATAGAAGAATCTTCCTAAATTTATTTATAAAAAATAAGATTATATAAATAAAAATAAAAAAAGGATGCCCCTTATTTTCGCAAACACCATTTAAATTATGTCTTTAAAGGAGAGATATATAAAATTTGCAAATGAAACTATTTCCTAAATAATTTGAAAATTTTTAATGCCTAATAAAAACGGATTTTAGAAAAAGGCCATTTTGATGACATTTATTTTGAAAACAAATATCATCAAAGTAAATTGATGACACATTTATAATGACAAATGAATGTCATCAAGGCCCTTTAATTTAATTTGATGACAAACGAATGTGATCAAGACCCTTTGATGACAAACAAATGTCATCAAAGGACATTGACCAAAAAACTCATTAAAAATATCATAAAAACGTCATTAATTACAGTCATGAACTTTGAATCTTTGATTAACTGATTGTCAATGACTATGTCAAGTTAGTCAAGGAGAAAGAGTCAACTCAAGAAGAAAGATAGGATAAAAGGAGTGATAAATCCTATATGGAATACTAATTTGGTGAGAATTAATTAGAACAATAATCTATATCTATATCTTCTATATATAATATAAAATAGAAAATTTTGGGCAATTAATGACTCATTCAATTAGCCTAAAACATATATCTAATTTTAATTTAATAATAGTTCTATATAAACTTATGTACATATATCATCTACTTAATTCCATATAATTATCTAAATTTTTTCTACATGTAAATTTTTATTTTTCTCAATCAATGTACATGTTTAGGTATTTAATAATTAATTAATAATTACATCATAAAAATGGTTTTTTATATTCTATTTGAAATATTACATTTTTTGCAATAAATAGTGCAACTATAAGAAACAAATTATCAATAAGAATTTTATGTTATTTTTATTAATTAATGAGTAATCATCATAATATAAATAAATAGATAAGAATTAATTTTTGCATTTCTAAAATAAAATTTTGTTCTATGAAATGATTATATATATATATATATTAACATTAAAATATTGTCTTATTCAAAATTATTGAAAAATAATGACAAACAAATATAAATATAATAAATCATCTTAATTTAAAACATTAATTTTACAACATTTGGTATTACACACAAAAATAACATTAATCTTTAATATTTTATCATTTATTTAGTAAGTTTTGTAGTAACCCTTGATATTACATACAACCTTTGGTATTACAATATGAATTTAAAACCATTATGTTATGATCTTTGATATTACAAATAAAAGTAAAAATTAAAGAAGATAAGATCAACCTTTGGTATTCCAAACAAAAGATAAAATGAAATTTAAAATATAACCTTTCTTATTCCACTCTCTTTCTCACTATATAAGCATTTCACTTTTGCATGATCACATCACTCTCTTATATTTGATGTATTTGGTGATTGTTACTTGAAGGAAAAAAGCAAATGATTTACAAACCAAATCTTATAGTTGATATGTTTGGTGATTGTTACTTGAAGGGCAAAAGCAAATGATTCACACAATTCAATTGAGGTACTTTTTCTCTGTTGAATCCCTTTGTTTCATATGATTTCTAGCATTATGTTTGGATACACTTTGATTATTTTATTATTTTATTTATATGGTAAGTGAAAAATATCATTCATGTTAGAAGGCTTGGCAAAGTGGATGAGGATCATCCTGAATCTTTTGATAATCACGTGAAGAAAAGAAGGTTATGCGCTAGGGTAATCATTTGATGGTAGATTAATTCGTTTAATTTATGTGAAGCGTTTTGCTCTTACCAATATCAGTTTATATTTTCCTTTCTTTCACATTTTAGATAGTTTTTTTTTTATTATGAAAGAAATTAGGGTAACCATTAACAAGCTAGTGGTCGCCCTAGAGCACCCTGCCGGATGAGGGTAAGCAAACCCGAGTCAACTATGAGCGGAATAGAGGAGACACGTCTGAAAGATCCAGCGATGAAGTCCGCCACAGAATTGCACTCCCGTATGACATGTGAAATGCTCCAATCCTCAAACCGGGCAAGCAAGCAGTGGATGTCCGAACGTAGCAGCTCAATCTCCCACGAGCAGCGCCAGTCACCAAGAACAGCCTTGACCAGCTGCAAATTATCGCCTTCAATCTGGATCTGGGGAATGCCACGACTAATGGCCTTGAGAAGTCCCTGGCGTAAGGCGATGGTCTCGGATATCAAAACAGACTGTTGACCGATCAGTCCTCCGTCAAAATGGATGGGGGAGCCACCAGAGTCCCTGAGGATGAACCCGAAGGAAGCCACGCCATCTGCGTTCACTGCACCATCAAAATTCAATTTAATGTAATCTCTCTTGGGTTTTGTCCACTTAGTTGATTTTCTCCTAGCGACATTACTCGCTTTGTGAGTTTCAGAGCTGTGGGAATCAAAGGCTTCTGCGAGTTTCCAATCTTTAACTTGGTTTCAGGTAAACTCACTGAGGTTATCGACATTATTCAAGTTTGTTCTGTTGTTGTTATCAAAGGTTCTCTTGTTTCTTGAGAACTAAAGGCTCCACCAGGTGTAAGTGAGGAGTTCAAATTCCTCCTTTTTTTGTCATTGTCCTAATTTCCTCGAGTATCTGATGTGGTTTTTTGTCATCCGGTGATACTTGGGTAATAGTCCACCGTAGTTTTGGGTTTATAGCATTAATTGTCGCCCTCGTGAGTGGACAAGAGAGTAGGATATGGTTTGTGTCCTCCACTTGGTTGTTACACGCATCACAGCTTTGAGGTACTGGAATATGGTTGGCAGCAAGCCTCATTTTGGTTGGAAGGCCGTTACGGGCCACTTTCCATAGAAAGTTCTTGATCTTGGGGAATGTTGAGTTTATTGATCCATTCTAAGTTGATTTTCGGTTCGCCTTTGGATTGGTGGATCCATTGCATGGTCGAATGGGTAGAGTACCAGCCATTTTTACTAGGTTGCCAGTTCAACCTATCTGGGATTTTATTAATGGGATTAATAATGTTGGAAATTTTTTGGAGGTCCTTGTGTTTGACAACTTTCCTTAATTTTTCTATGTTCCATGAGTTGTCCTCACGGAGGTAGACGTCAACAGGTTCCTCCCAATTAATGAAGGTTTGAACCTAAGATTTTGGGTAGATAGGACCATTACCGATCCAGTTATCTTTCCAGAATCGGATGGTTTTTCCGTCCCCCACTTGCCAGATAAGACCTTTCACAAAAAGGTCTCGCAAGCCCACAAGTTTGGACCACTTCCAAGAGGTATTATTTTTTTTCTTATAAGTCAAAATACTTTCTGTTTTGAGGTACTTTTCAATCACTATTTTGACCCAAAGGTTGTTTGGTTCCGCTAGGATTTTCCATAGCAGTTTCATTTGGAGTGCTTTGTTCATTTCTTCCACCTTGGTGATTCCCACCCCTCCATGTGCGAGTGGGCGGCAGATAGAATTCCAACTTATGAGTGGTTTGTAGTTGTTTTCTTTGTTCCAGAAGAAGTTTTTGTTAATTTGGTCTAATTCTTTAAGGGTTGTCTGGGGTAACAGAAACGATTGCATCATATAGTTTGGTTGTGCTGAAAGATTTGCTTTAATTAGGGTCTTACGCCCCTCCTGAGCCAGGGCATTTGCTTTCCATTTTGATAGTTGGGATTTGGTTCGGAGAATCAGGGGTTTGAAGGTGTTTTGTGTTACTCTCCCGTTGATAACCGGGCAACCTTGGTACTTGTCCAACGCGACTGTATTCGCTATTTGGAGGATCTGTTTTATCTGCTCCTTCGTATTGTTACTCGTGTTTTTGGTGACATGGAAGGAGGATTTATGGAAGTTGACTTTTTGGCCTGAAATCTGGCAATAGTCATCAACAATTTCTTTAATGTTTTTGCAGGCTTGGATATTCGCTTTAGCGAAAATGATTATATCATCTGCAAATGCCAGGAAGGGGATTTTGGTTCCATTTCTAGAGATTTGGATTCCGATACCACTTTTTGGGTTGGTGCTCAATAAATGGAGTTGCCTCGCCAGGATCTCGGCACCAAGTATAAATAGGTAGGGTGAAAGGGGGTCCCCTTGCATGAGACCCCGTTGGGGGTAGAATTGATTCGTTGGTCCGTTGTTGACTAGGACTGAAAAGGAGACAGTTTCAACACATTCTCGAATCCAGCCCTCAAATTTATCGTGGAAACCGAATTTGTGAAGGATGTTGGCTAGGAATTCCCAGCTGATTCGATCATAAGCTTTTCCATGTCAAGTTTGATTGCGATCCAACCCTCCCGCCCACGTTTGTTACGGAAGGAGTGGAAAATCTCATGTGCTACTAATGTATTGTTGTGGATACTCTGGTTCTGGACAAACGCCCCTTGCATCGGGTGGATAAGTTTGTTCAGGCTATTTTTGAGGCGGTTTGTTAGGATTTTTGATATTACTTTAAAGATGGTGTTACAAAGGCTAATAGGCCTATAGTGGTTGGTTAAGTTGGGGTTATCACATTTGGGCAAAAGAGTTATAAAAGTGTAGTTTATTTGCTTTAGGATTTTTCCTAAGTGAAAAAAGCTTTTGACAGCTTTAATAACGTCAAGGCCAACAATATGCCAATATTTTTTATAGAAACTAGCCGGCATTCCGTCCGGGCCAGGAGATTTGTCATCCCCGATATCGAACAGAGCATTTTTAATTTCAATATTGGACACCGGCTTGGTGGGCTCTATGTTTTCTGCATCGGTTATTTCTTTTTGGATAGTTTGTGTCATGTTTTGGAGTTTACCCCGGTTTATTTCCAGGGCCCGGAAGCAGTTTTGGAAGTCATGTTTAATTTCTGTTTTGATGTTTTCTAGTCATGTGATTTGCGTGCCCTCTGTTGTACGAATTTCTTTGATATTAGTTCTGTTCCTTCTTTTGTTTGCAATCCGGTGGAAATATTTGGTGTTTTTGTCATTTAGTTTGATATGGGTATTTTTCGCCCTCTGTTTCCAGTAGGAGTTGTGGAAATCTAGGAGACAAGATCGTTTCTTCGACAATCTCGCTTGTTTTTGAATTAGTTGCACGTTATTGTGCTCGATGATCTCTTTTTGGATTTGGAGTTGTTCTTCATCAAGTTTTCTAATCTGTTCAAAAATATTACCGAACGTGTGTTTATTCCACGCTTTTGCCTTTGCTTTGAGCATTTGGGTTTTCTTTATTAGTCTAAACATATGGGATGTTGGTGATTTGTGTCAAGTCATCAAATCCCTCTTAGAGCATGTTGAGGTTATAGAGTCATATTGATAATGTCGATTGGAGTATTGACATATATGACTTTCCATGATGGTTTAAATAATTCTCATAAGATCCAAAGGTGAGTCGCACACCAACACCGAGACAAAAGAACCTCGTGTGCACCGTCGCATGGCAAGGGTGCGCCTTGTGGTTGGCGACGCTCGGAGTCGGCACGGTGCAAGCGCGGGGCTCGGCATGGACCTCGGTTTTGAGGTTCAAGGCTCGACTAAGGTTGGGGCGCACCTTGTATATGAACTTGAGGTTGCAAGGGCGCGCCTAGGGTGGTGCGATGACGCGGTGTGGCTAGCGACGCGCCTACAAGGCCGCGGTGGAGCTCTCGGCGTGCCTAGGGCATTGGCCCATGGCGCCATGCACTAGTTGTGAGGCTAAGATGTGGTTTTGAGCTTTGTAATTGAGTCTTGTAAACTTTGTGCACATTCTAATGTAAATTAGGAAGCTTATCTAAGCTTGGTAGATGCTTTAAGCAAGAACCAAAGCTTGAGTTTAGCTTGGCACATAGTTAAATATGCTAGAAAGAAGTTTGTAAGCTTCATACTAGCTTAGAGTGAACTCTAAGAGCTTGAACAAGCTAAAGACTCATTATACATGCTTTATAAGAAGCTCATGTAGCTTGGAACTAGCTCATGGAAGCTCAATCTAGCTCACACTAGCTTATGTTAGCTCAACTAGCTAGAAACTCAGCTCAACCTAGCTCACACTAGTTCAAGCAAGCTCAACTATCTAGATGCTAGCTCATGGAGCTAAGGGGTAGTGACACTACCTAGGTGACCTAGCTAGGTACCTAGCTATGCTAGTTAGGTGGTGGGCCTGGTGGGCCGGCCCAAGGGGCGCGCCCCATGGGTTGTTGGGCCGCAAGCATGCACGCATGGCATGGGCTTGGTGCCTTGCCATTTGGGCCGTGTATGTGGGCTTTTGGATTGGATTTTTGGGCTTCTTTCTTGGGCCTTTATATGCTGGAATTAAAGAGCATTTGGAGTCCAAGGGGGATGTATGTGGACGCCCTCATGATGACAAGGAGAGAGGGAATGGAAGTTACAACCAATTCCCTAAAATCACTCTCGGCCACACACTTGTGCAACCGATTTGGTAACCGCCTCTTGGGCAGTTTCTCACGCCTATATAAAGGGAAAATGACGGCCATTTTATGGCATGAAACACATGAGAAAAATCAGAACTTGGTCCCAAAGAAATCGGTGAAAGAAAACGTGTAAGAATCTAGGCTTTCTTGTCGGTTTTGAGTGCAAACACAAGAGTGGTTCAAGGGAGAGTGTGGCGTCATGGATCGATGTTCATCATCAAGGAAGGAACCTCAAGAGACGTTGTATGGGCAGAATGTTCAAGTGAAGGACGAACCCCAAACGTCGGTGGAAGATGACTTCGTTCAAGTGAAGATCGAAGAGGAATCAATAGACTCGAATAAGGTACGCTTGTTCTCAATGGTTGTGTCTTGCCAACACTTTCATTGGTTTGTTGTTACGTTTTATCTCACAATGGTATTGCATAAACCCTTGGCATGGAATAGGGGCAATATACGTTGAAGGAAAGCGGGGTCTCACCCTGTGACTCGTAGCTTGATCCAAGACACTTAATACAAAGTAGGGGTCGATGGTGATTGCCTTCATGGCCTACACCCACGAGACTACCCTTCAATGGGTCTACTCATCTTGCCTTTATTATCCTAAGGATCTACAAGGGTCGACTTTCCTTCAACTTAAACAAAGTAAACATACTTAAATGATTGCATGCAAACCCTAAAAACCAACATGGGACCCATTGGCATTGACTCACCAGGCTTGTTTGATGACATTTTGGAAATCTTTACGAGAAGTCCACATCATTTCGAATTTGAATGGTTGTGCTTTGAAGGCGGCCCCTGTTGTGAGGTCGCACGAGATGGGGCAGTGTTCGAAAGATGAGAATGCATGGTTTTTGGTGGCAATAGAGGGGTACCACTGAATAATTTGGTTACTAACTAGGGTTCCGTCTAGTTTCTCATAAGTTGTATTTACTAGGTCTTTGGATCTTTTCCATGTGAATTTGTTCCCAATAGTAGGGATGTCACAAACGTCACATTCATTCTTGAAGTTAATAAGATGCTCGAATCTTGAGTGGTTTGGGGAAACTCCTCCAAGTTTCTCATCTGGGTGCTGGATTTCATTTAAATCGCCCATACTAATGCATGGGAGGTTACAATTTTTGATGAATTCCGTTAATTTTTTCCAAAATGGTTCCTTGTCTTGTGCCCGTGGAGGGGCGTAGGCAAATACAATAATCATTTCTTTCTGGGAATCCAGATTAGAGTAGTGAATTCCAACGAAGTGGTCATCTTTATGGACTGTCATGAGTGTTTCGTTCACAAGATGTTGTCCCTTCCACAAGACGCAGATTCCGCCGGAGTAACCGTTAGCCGAAATGAACTCAAGGGAATCAAAACCCGCTTTTTGCCAACTTTGACATTCGGGGGGATTTAGGGCTTTTGTTTCAACCAAAGCAATAACATTAATATGTTCTAGACGGCAGAAAGCGTTGATTTCGGTCCAAAAAGACTTGCGCTTGATGCCCCTACAATTCCATAAGGCTATCTTCATAAATAACCGCTCTTTTGTGGTTTTTGGCCATTAAATTTTTGGAGTTTTTCCATGGTGACGATTACCTTGTTTTGAAAGTTGTCTTCAAGGGAATTATGTTGGTACCTTTGGACACCTTGAGGAGATGGTACATGTGGTTTCGAACACACGTGTCGGCTTGCCTTTTGGGCATAATAATTTGGTGTTGGATCACAACTAGTGTAGCGTTGGTGGTTCCGTTATTATTATTCTTAATATTTTTTCTGGGTTATCACTTGTTAATGAGTGAGCTTTCACTTTATAGGTTAACATAAAGACGTGAAGGAGACACGAACTAGTCACCCAACAAGACGTATTGACATGGGATTTGGGTTTTGGGTATCCCATTCCAAAGTTGGGAGTGGGCCTATACAACATGGCTTGTATTTTATTCTTAGCAATAAAATTGGGTTTTGTAGAATTACAACACTTGAGTGTTGTGCACGGGCCCAATGAATGGTTACTGAACATTACCCATCTCATATATGGATTAAAATGCCACCAGATGAAATGTAAGGTCTGAGTACCCGACCCAGGGTCTGTAACAAACCGAATGGGTGAGGGAATCACCAAGACGGTGTCGGTGCACAACGAAAAACAGAATGAGTAAACTTTCAAGGTGATTATTCTGATTACACCCAGAACAATCGGATAAACCAGATGCCACCATTTTGTATTTGCCTTGCGTAGGGTGGGTTTTCTGTGGTTATACTCATTACTTGTATTCGGGTGTTCGCCGGACCCGTTAAAAAATGATGGGTTCTCAACGGATTCACCAAAGCCGACATCATAAGATTTATAGGTTTTGGTTACTTGATTGCTGATTATTTGGATGGTTAACCCGATTATCATTATTTGGGTGGTTAACCCGATTAAGCCACGAGATGTGACCATAGACTGGTGCCACCAAATTGCAATAGCCTGGAACAATGCGGGTTTTCCGCGTAACATTTCGGGTTTAACTTGCACAGAGGGTCGGACCATCAAAAGGCACCGAGCCCGGGGATTTGTGGTGTTGAGACGCACAGCACCACACAGAACCGATCCAGCGCTTTGGGTAGAAAAACCCAGGGCATGTAGGAGCGGACAAGCAAGGAAGAACCGAAAAGATAAAAAGAAAAAGAACCAACAGTAATATTGTGTAATGGAGTTCTTACTCATGAAAATGGGTACAAGGTGGGATAATAAAAACAGGTTACAACAATTATTAGGGAAAAATGAAACAGAGATGTGGGAAAGAAGAGTGTGGGAGTCTTTGAGAAAGAAAGGGTATTCAGATGCCAAGCACAACCAAGAGACATTGATGGAAGGGACAGCACGCACCCTTCCAATGCGCTGGGAGTCGGGCCAATTAAATGACGCCGGCAAGGAGAAGCCGAAGAGATGAGCAAGCTCGATGCCCTTACCTCGACCCATCGAAGCAATTTTGCCGCCGCTGTCATGGAATGCGCATACGAACTTTAGGATTCCTCCTTGAACGATTCGGGATTGAAGGGTGGTGGAATACCCGAGCGCCTAATATATTTCTTGGACTTTCTTTTCTCGTCCTTCTTCTTTGGTGGATGGTTCCAGGTTCCGGCGTCGTGCACATGATCTCGCCCCACCGGAGCCGCCATTGATTTTGATTTTAGCCATAACTTTAGAGATCGGCCTGGATGAAACTTTCTTGTTCTTAAGTATCTTGAATTTGTTTGGAAAAATTGTTGTTTTGCTGGGTTTTGAACGGGATTTGGGCAATTCCACAAGAGCGGCGGTATATTTGCCTCTAGGGTTTTGGAAAGGAAACAAGCGAAGATGATGGCGCGTTTAAGCGCGTTGTTTTTTGTCTGTTTAGGGTTTTGGCATTTTTAGGGTTTTGGAATTGCAGAGATGTACATTTTAGATAGATTTAACTCTTTGTAAAAACACTTATAGAATAAATTTCAATCTTTTTTTCCTCATTTTTAACTTATTCGAAATTCAAACTAATTACATAAATTTATGGGGAGGTCGAAGTTGAAACCTCTAAAACCGAAAGACAATATATTATTCTTTTTATTTCATTTCATTTGTAAAATAATTTTACAATTTTATGAAAGAGTTACTCAGTGATTTATAAGACAATCTAATTTGTAACAATGTACTTTGGGGCCCAATAAGATGAAGGTCTTTTGGCAAACATATGGATTAGAGATAATTCATTACGATCACTAAGGTGAGATCTAAAATGTTATAATCGTTTACATAAATTTTAGTTGTATATTTGCCAATATGCATTTATTTTATTATTGTATTTTCATGTTGAGTGATGAGAGGATACGAGAAAATATTTATATAAATAATATTATTATTAAGTAAAATACAACTAAATTTTTACTTTAAATTATCTTGCTTTACACTAAAACATATCAACTTATGCTCCATTGTTTATGAAACCAATGATGAAATCAAAATCTCATTTCTTTAGGACTAAGAATAGTGGCCTCATTTGCAAGATCGAGCAAGTGAAAAAAAAAACGCGCACCATCATAAATGTATTTTTTTTTTCTTTTTTCTTAAGTAGTAGATAGATGATCAAAATTTTATTTAAATATGTATCTATTTCTACTGGTCAAGTCTAATGGTGCATAGAAATTGATTTGGTCAAAAAAAATAGTAAATATTCCATGGTTGTTACTAACAAGTAATTTTATCCCAATTAAAGTGATATAATAACAAAGATGTTTTACAAATAATTAATTTCATCGTAATTAATGTGGAATAATTACAATATTAATTCAACCCCGCATAAATTAACAACCTCTTCGAATTCCAACTGCAAATTATGGTAAAAAAAAACGATGGGTGTACATAACACTATATATTAAATGGATGGATGTGTTAATCGGATTAACTTCTTGATATACAACTTAATAATTCTATTCAAATGCAAAACTCTTATCTTAAGGAAATTGAAAGCAAAATTTGTTAAGCTGGTATTTTATCTCCCAATAAAATCATCACCAATTGTAGTTGGTCATGTGTCATTTTATTCAAATGGGAATCAATAATGTAATGTATAATCTTCTATCTATCTATCTATCTTCTATCTATATATCTATCTATCTATAATACTATAAGACAAGCATTTTGGTAATGAATGCCAATGCATTTAATGCTTCATTTTATTTCAATCCGAATGATATTTTATAACACAAAATTTTATTTAAATCCAATTGATATCTTACTCCAAACTAAATTCATACACTTGGAGAAACCAAACTGTCATAATAAAATAAACCAGGCCACTTCAAACGTAATATGACCACCATTTAGTATATTTTATAAATAAAAAATATCCCATAATTAAGCTTACTTTATAAATAAAAAATACCCAAAACTATATAGAAATATTTTATAACCTTTATACATTTTATGTTTTCTTTTTAAATCAATAATATTTAACTTTTAAATGCTTTTAGGGAAAATTTTATATAAAAAATATTCATCATGTTTGAAAAGGCTTATTTTAAACTAAATATTTATTTTTAATTTTACTTTAATCCAAATACCAAACAATTATTCATTTGTGTATTATAATATGCACTAATGCACTATATATTTACCATATAAAATGCACTTGGCCCTCCATCTCACTTTGACCATTTTTTTATTTTTAAATACAATAACGTTCGTGTGCCTTGAATGACATATTGATTGTATTCAATTAGTACCACATTAAATAGGCTTAATTCTAAATCGGTTACAAATTGGTGACATAATTAGGCTAATTTATGAGTATTAGGATGAGAAAACTTGGGAACACACTTTACCACCACCACAAATTATAACATTAATTATAATTGATGCAAAAATCTTTCACATACCTTTCTTTTTTAGACCTTTCACATATCTTTCAGAATCAAATAAATCAATCAATTCATAACTATATATATTCAAAAATGTAGAGAAGAGATGCAATTCCAATCCGTTTCATATGGGTGTTGGTTTTCCTTCCCCCTTGACAGATCCACAAACGCCTTTCTATGTTCATCATTTTTCATTGCATTAATAATATTTGTGAATTTCAATCAAATGTGCTTACATGAACTAGCCTCAAAATCTTCATTGTTCAATCTTTTGCAGATTACTCCGATGAATTGGCAGTGCACAGATGAAAGATTGTGCACGATCAATTAGCAAATTGAGAACTACTAATTCATAATATTATAAGTTAAAGCTTTTCTGTATTAATTTCTTTTCTCTCCATATGTTTATTTTTTTGTGTGATGGATTCAAGTTTCAACTCATATATGGTATATTGGGTAAAAAATAGGTTTTTGTAACACAAAAGGTCGCTCAATTATGAGCTAGAAGCCAAATTTTAATTGTGTAAAATTATTTTAGTTGTTTAGTTCAGTGCATAAAATAAACTAAAGGTAAAAGATAAAATAATAAATCTACCTATCTAATGTATGTAAATTGACTTACATGATTCACACACACACACACACGCACACACACACACGCGCGCGCGCGCGCACACACACACACACACACACACACATATATATATATATATATATATATATATATATATAACAGTTGTGATTAACATTTTTTACTTTATAATTATACCTTTTCCATGTGTTGGAGGCCATGCAAGTAATTGAAAGATTAAAAACAAAATAAGACTACCTAAAGTACGAAAAATGTATATAATCACACAGGTGCATATAGACCACATACTTTTTCATTTTATAAAAATTAAGGTATTTGAAAGGAATTATTATGACCCGTTTTTAATATGATCATAGTTATACTATATTGGGTAAACTACCTAAAAGAAAATTTTAAAAATATTTTTACAACGCAAACTAATTTCAAAGATGAGCAATACAAGCATACAACCCCATGTATATTATTCATCTTAATAGCCTTAATTAATTATTCGGAAATTCTACGCGGTAATCCTAAGCTTCGACATTATTTATGAGGTGTACCAATGTTTGACATAATTTATGTAATAACCCTGAGATTAATATGAAATTCACCCCGTACCCAAAATTTATAAGAAAAAGGAAATTAAAATTTTTAGAAAATAAAAGCAAAACATGTTTTGGTTTCATTCTTTGTACAATGACGGTCGCTGATGCACATTTACTGTACTATCAAAAATTCAAAATCCAATCAGAGGTGGGTTTCAAATTTTTTCCCTTTATGGATTATTTAGGAATTGAATTAGTAATTGGGTATATGTTTTCACTTTAGAACACGATATATGTTTTAACAAAAGGACAAAAAGCAAGAGCAATTTGAGTTCAGATATATAATTGAGTGAACCAAAATACTCAATTTTGATTTTAAAAGAACAAAACAATTTGGGCACAGAAGTCATCTTTGAAATAGCAAACACGATTAAATTCAATTCCTATATCCAATCATTAATCAATATGTAATCTACTAACACGCATACGAACTAAATTGCTAAGTTTTTGATCCACCTCCAGCGACATTAGGGTCCAGGTTTCGTCATTTGTTGACGGCGGCAACACCGGCAGCGGCACGCCGGCCATCACCGATGACACCAACGCCAACAAAGATGGTCTGGTACATGGTCAACGCCGGTCGTCTGTGCACACCAACGACAGTCGTCTTCTCCACTATGGCAAATTGAAGGGAAGAAATCATGTTCTCATATTTTGTTCTTAATTTTTAATTTATTTTTAAAAAAAAAAAAATTGAAGTTATAAAAAATATTAAACTTTGACTATTTTGGATATGGGGTGAATTTCATACCACATGAATAACGTCAAACATTAGTACACCTCATAAATATTATCGAACATTGGGGTTATCGCATAGAATTTCCGTTAATTATTTGGTGTCATTGATACATTTGTGTAATTAGTGGGTCTTTTGGTTTTTCAATTTAACAGTTGAAAGAAAATTTGCAAACCACTACCTTCGTTGTTGTAGATACATTTTCTTTATTATGACAATGTTACCATTAAAATTATTCAACAATTGACTCCTTTAATCTCTCGCTTTAAAATATTAATTTGGACAAAACTTCAAAAGTATAAACCTAGTAACACAAAAACTTTAGATCAATTGGACATGTGGAGCCTTAAAGGAGAAAGATTGTTTAAACCAAATAGTAGTTCATCCAATCCAAAAGAAAAACCCACCCTATCATCAAGAGACTTATGTGAAATTGACACTTTACTTGACATTGTGTCTCCTTGACAATCCTCTTTGCTCAGATCTATAAATCTTTGAGACCAAATGAACCTCACCTTGACCATTACCATAAATGATCCATTCTACCCGTGCATACGCACGGGTCATTCCACTAGTAATTATAATATAGATAAAATTAAAAGGTTTATAAATTACAACGGTGATTAGTTAGACATGGGTTCCGGAACCGGCAGAATGTCGGTCGGAACCAGCTATGGCTCCGATTCCTCTACCCCCGGAACCGCAGAACCGGCGGTTCTAGAACATGCGGTTCCGAACCGGGTGGAACCGCCGGTTCCGGAACCAGAAAAACCTGTCTCGGAACAGAACCGGCCCAAGGTCAGCTCTGGTTCCGGCCATGCACCCATGTCTATGATTAGTTTTGTATATTTTGATACAGACCGGTTTGGATCCGGTCCGGATATACGGAATCAGAATGTTCAGACCGGCGAAGCCGTCTCCAAGCCTCTAGAAGACCGTTTGAACAGAAGCGTCAATTGAAAAAGGAGCCATTGAAGGCCTTGGCTGAAGTTGTTTTAAGCCATGCCTCCTCTTCTTCTTCCATCTCCTCCTAGAAGACTCCATTTCTCCCTTTCTTCCTTCCGCCCAATCCGATACCCTCTTCTCTTCCCCTACACCACTTCACAGTCAAAACCCCAAAACTCAATCTTCACCATGAACCTTTCTTCTTCTTCTTATTCCATCCAATCACAAAATCCCGAAGAAAGGTCGCTCCTCGACGAGGTGTTGAACTACCACAACCAGACGAAACACCATTTCAACAGGTACGCCAGGGGCCCCGGCGGGCTTGACTGGGCCAATCAACCCAATCCATTTCGTAGGTACGAAGGTTCCCCTCTGATTCACCTCCAACACTTGGAGCCAAACCCTAATTTCCCTGCTCCTCTCTATTCATCTCTCTTCCTCTCCCAAACTCCCCCCAAACCCGTTTCAATTTCTTCAATTTCCCAGCTTTTCTATGATTCTTTGGCTTTGTCGGCTTGGAAAACAGCTGGCTTTTCCACCTGGTCCCTCCGGGTGAACCCTAGTAGCGGCAATTTGCACCCAACTGAGGCGTATCTCGTCGCCGGGCCAATTGATTCCGTCTCCAGATCGCCGTTTGTGGCGCATTATGCCCCCAAGGAACACGCCTTAGAGGTTAGAGCTGAAATTCCATCTGAGTTTTTTAGGGATTACAACTTTCCTGAGAACTCTTTTCTTATTGGATTCTCCTCCATCTTCTGGAGAGAAGCTTGGAAGTATGGGGAAAGGGCGTTTAGGTATTGTAATCATGATATTGGCCATGCCATTGCTGCTGTTGCAATGGCGGCCGCTGGGCTTGGCTGGGATGTGAAATTGCTCGATGCTTTAGGTTATGCTGAGTTACAGAATCTGATGGGTCTTGAATTTTCGCCGGAGTTGAAAATCCCTAGTCGCCCCGTGAAAGGGAAGTTCCCTGAGATTGAATTCGAACACCCGGATTGTGTTTTGGTTGTTTTCCCTAATGGGCTAACAGAATTCAATGTAGATTTGGTGGGGTTTAGTCAGGGTATGTCCGAGTTGTCGAAATTGGATTGGAAGGGAAAGCGGAATTCGCTTAGCAAAGAGCATGTAATTTGGGATATCATCTATAGTACTGCAGAGGTAGTGAAGAAGCCGCTGAAAATGAATGAGACTTTTAATGTTGAACCTTTTCAACAAAGTGGCTTGTGCAGTGAAGATTGTTATAAAGGCTTTACGGTTTGGGAGGTGGTGAGGAAGAGAAGGAGCGCAGTTGACATGGACGGAAGGAAAATGATAGATAAACAAACATTTTATCAGATGCTTATGCATTGCCTTCCTTCGGGTTCGGGGAGTGGTGGGAAACAAGGAAAGCAGTTGGCATTGCCTTTTAGGGCTCTTTCTTGGGATAGTGAGGTGCATGCTGCTTTATTTGTCCACAGGGTTACTGGATTGCCCAAGGGTTTGTATTTCCTGGTGAGAAATGAAGACCATTTTGATGATCTTAGGAGATCAACGAGGAAAGAATTTACATGGAAGAAGCCGGATGGTTGTCCTGATGATCTTCCGTTGTATGAACTTGCTGTTGGGGAATGGAGGGAGCTCTCCAAGAAAGTTTCTTGTCATCAGGTACGTTGATATGATCATTGTTTCAACAATCTTTATCCATGTATCTAGGGTGAAGGGTTTTTTTTTTGCTTCATTTAGTAAAATATGTTATTGATGAAGAGAATGGATGTGTAGAGCTTTAATGAGCTTTCTAAGAATCATATTTAATAGTTTATAACTCTGTCACCAAGCCCTTTACATATTAATTAATCATCTAGCTGTTCTGTAAAGCATAAGTAGTGCTGCCTAATGGATTCTCGCAGGCGCAGCATAGAAAATAAATCTTATTGCAGCTCCATCTTTTTGGCTTTGCTAAGACCTTGGTAAAGTTTATAAGTGATAGTGTTAAAAATCTTGAATGGCTAAGATAAATGGATCTTCTGGCCACTACTTAATCAGACAAAAAAAAAATCAATTTGAATGACCCTATTATAGATACCAGTACCACTAGCCAGGGCTCATATAGATTTTTAGTGTTTTGCATATATTATCACACACGGCCCTTTGTTCTTACTGTTCTATAAAAGAAACTGTGGTGCCAATTTTTAACTGAGAACATTAACTGGTACCACCACACTAGCCAGGGCTCATATAGGGCCTTTGTTGAAGTTCATTCAGTAAATTGTGCTTATACATCATGTCTGGATTCAGGATATTGCGAGTGATGGATGCTTCAGTCTGGGAATGGTAGCACACATGGAGCCAACGCTGCGTGAAAAAGGGGCGTGGATGTATCCACGATTGTACTGGGAGACGGGTGTGCTTGGGCAGGTTCTGTATCTTGAAGCACATGCAGTCGGTATTTCTGCTACTGGAATTGGATGCTTCTTTGACGATGCTGGTATTTCTCCTCTCCTATAAAAGATCTTCTTTTCTTCTAAAGATCAATGCTTTTAGTTAAGATTTGGTTTGGTTTAATGGTTTGTGTATTGCAGTGCATGAGGTTCTTGGACTGAAGGGATCAAATTACCAGAGTCTGTACCATTTCACAGTTGGAAGCCCTGTTATAGACAAGCGAATAATGAGCTTGCCTGCTTATCCAGGGCCTAACGTTGATGCGTAGATGCAGCTGTAGTGAATTTGGACTATGATTCGAGATTTTGTGAAGTTGATGTAGTTGTGCACGGTATCACCAAGCACGCACATTCTAAGGGACCACGTTGTAATTAAATAAAGAACAATACATGGCATTACTAATCTACAATTTTCATTTACCGCTAGAGTTGAACAAAGAACCGGTAGGATTATACAAGAATTCTATTGGATTCAAATTGGTGATATTGTATTTGTAAATTGTGTTACAAGAATCAAAACGGGAGTATATATTGATGAGTGGATTTATATTAAAATAACTTCTAATCTATTCCCTATCTATATAATGGGCATAAGGAGGTTGATTCACATGGAAATGGGGCTTATCCTGAAAATTAAGAACAAATGAAGACCTTTGGATTTGAGAAATGAATGGCTAAGATTAGAAGAGATAGGAGCAAAATAGTAAATTTGACAAAAAAATTAAAAAATTAAAAATATAAAAAATAATTTTTTTAAAATTTTCTTAGTTTCGCTTGTTTTTGTCAAAAACACAAAATTTGATTTTTTACGTTACGTTCACGTATTTTATGCATATGTTCACACTATTATAAGACATGTTCACATATTATCACATTTTTTAGTTAAGAGATTTTATAATATGTTCACATATATTACAAGTGCGTTCACATATTATTATTGTTTGTTCATGTTTTATGGTCATATGTTCATGTTCGATTAAATCATAATACAAACGTTAAACGACTTTAAAAAAAATTGACAAAAAAAAATAATTTTTATTGTTTTTTTGTTTTTTTTATTTTTTATTTTTTCGCTTATTTTTTCCAAGAACACGGCAGTTGACATTTAACGTTCTGTTCACATATTTTATACACATGTTCACATTATTACAAGGCCGGTTCACATATAACCGCATTTTAACTTCAGAAAATTTAGTATACGTTCACATATAATATAAGTACGTTCACATATTAATATTGCATGTTCACGTTTTATGGCCTTGTGTTCATACTCGATTTACATCATTCTACATACGTAAAAAGACTTTAAAAAATAAAGTAAGAAAATAAAAAAAAAAGTATTTATTTTTAAATTTTTTATTTTCTTAATCGGATGACCTAGATTCATTTCTAGTGTTTCAATCGAATGGTCCAGATTTGTTCTTAGTTTTCATGATAAGCTCCATTTTCATTTGATTCAATTTTTAGGCAAAAGTACTAATCAACCAAAATTTAATAGGACCATCAAATCAAAAAAAATATGCATCTATAGATAAAGGGGTGGTTTTATCTAAATTAGTTGAAGTCCCGTGAAACTCATAATTTAATACAACTTAATGCATTAAGTTGTGTAATCCAAACAAAGGCTTTATATCATATGTAATTTTTTATGTCTTTTATTTGATTCGAAAATAAAAAATTGTCATATGCGAGTATATATTTTTTATCTTCTATTATCATTATATTTAAAAAATAGGGAAATTTCTTTTGGTACCCACGAGATTTTGACGTTTCCTTTTGGTGTCCAAAATTTTTTTTATTCCTTTTGGTACCCTCCTAGTTTTAAAATTTTCCTTTCCGTAACCTAAATACAACAAAACATGAATTTCCATCCCTAACTAAATATTTCGTTAAAAATATTTAAAAAAGAAAAAGAAAAAAGAAAAATTGAATTTCGTTATCCCCTCTCAACCTTTTTTTAAAGAAAAGTCGAGTCACAACTCATCCCTCTTCAATCTCAGCCAACTCGGAGCCATTCGTTCCGATTCTAGAGCAACACGACGAGGTTCGGCGACGGCAATTGAACCGGTCTCTTCTCTCGACTCAGCATCCGCTTCAACGAGAGCAACCGACTCGTATGCGACTTAAACCCCTAACCCGCGGGTGAACTCAGCCCCAAATCATTCGAGTTACTAAAGCTGAAACTCTCCCTCCTCGTCGGGACCTCAATTGTGACTCCGACCACATCTAATTTTACCGCCTTCCTCCGAGCGCCAAAAGATGACGAGTCAGACCGGAGATCGGAGTCCAACTCGGATCTTGTTCCCGTTTCGCGGTGAGTCGACTCGGTCAACTCAACGACGACTTCCAGATCCTCCTCTCCCTTGGATGGCGCCGAAAATTCGATGTCGACGGGAGCACGACACAAAGGACAGGTGGAGTGCGAGTGGAACCACATGTCGGCACTCCACATGGAATCGGTGATTGCATTTCGGCAACAAGCGCCCATGCTCGCCGTCCTCGAACTCCGACAAGCCCATGGCGCATTCCAACAATTACTCTTCTGTGTCTTCTTCTCCGGCGACTGAATCAGTTGCGGTGTTGCCGTCTGCAAAGATAGAAATCGAATTAGGAACTAAACGTTTGAAGAATCCGATTTACAGATTAGCATAGGGTCAGTGATGGGGTTGAGAAACACCAACCGATGAAACTAATTGTGATTTGAGCTAGAAATTGAGAGTTGTGTGTGAAGGAGACTGTTTCATTGATAAAATTTTGTGATAGCACATATTACAAAGAGGCTATTTATACCAGCAACTACTAGGTTTCCGGAATAGGAAAAGACACTAGACCGGGTTTAGGCACACGCAGGTGCGAACCAGGTTTTTTTATCAAAACATAAGCTAGACTGAAAATAAAGACTGACTCGATTATTCTGAAAATAACAGAAATTTGAGAAGGAGCATGGGTGACTCTGTAACAATACTCCGTCGTCGAAGTCATCCTTGTCCTAAAGGATGAAAATCTGGGAATTTCCGCTCGATCATCTCATCAGCAAACTCCCATGTAGCATCATCGTTGTTGTTGTACTTCCACTTGATGAGGAGTTTTGGTGGTGGTAGCTCTACCTCGTTTCACCAGTTGCCAGTCAATTAAGGACAACTTCAGGTTCTTTTGGAATGCCCACATCAGCGAAGTACTCAAGAAATTGCAATCAGTGTGATAGAGGATGGGTTGGGGCATAATTTGAGCTGGTTGACATGAAAGGTATCATGAATCTCAGATGTGGCTGGAAATTGCATCTTATAGGTGACCTTTCGAATCTTATCTATAACAAGGAAAGGGCCATTGAACTTTGGAGATAATTTGTGGAGGCCTCTCCCTTTCAAGGAATTTGGCGGTAGGATTGTAATTTCAAATAAACCCAATTTCCAATTTCGAATGACCGGTCTGAGCGATGCTTATTATCCATTTGATTCATTCGGTGATGCGCTCGAGTGAGATGATGTTTGAGCACTCGGATAACTCCTCTCTCTTTTGCATGCTCCTATCAATATTAATCAACTTGGATTCTCCTGGGAGGTATGGGATGTGCATAAGAGGGGATTGGCCGTAAAGTATCTCATAAGGGGTACTGTTCGTAGTTGTGTGGTGATTGGTATTATACCAATATTCAGCTAAGGGAAGTCAGAAACTCCAAGACTGTAATAACTGTGGTTTTTGAGGATATTTTTGAATTTTTCTCGGATATCCTTTTAACCTTTTTGTCCGTTTTAACGCTTAATCCAATATTTTTGTTGGAGATAAAATCCTAGAAAATTCTTGGTGATATCCTAAAATAACAAAGAAATGATTTTATGGATCGGTGTGAATTCTAGGAATTTTCAGTGGAAAAAGAATATTTATTGGATAAGCCGTCTTTTTAATCATGTACTGTAAATGATTTAAAATACGAAACGGAAGCCTTAAAAACTGAAGGTAGCAAGATAACATCATGAAAAATTGGTTTTATTGGTCTACATAATTTACGGGATGTTTTTCGTTTAGTGAGTTTTTCTACCCGAGGTACATAATTTTACCGCTTTAACGTGAGTCCCGTTCCGGGACAGGAAATTCCATTTTTACCGCCTTTCTTGCCTTAATACGGAAGGAAATTGCAGATATAATTTGCAGCCACGCTTATCTTCTTGCCTGGTGAAAGTCTATCATTCATTTTAACGCAAAAGCAAAACGAGAGTGGACGAACGACGGACTCGGGATACCTTCACGCCGGCCACCATCTTCTTCCTCACCTCCTTCTCACCTCCACCTTACCTTCTTCTTCCTCCTTTCTATGAACTAGTTGTTGCTGCTGTAAAAGAGGAGCGGGACGACAACGTCGGATTCGGGAGTAAAGAATTCGAACCTTCACCACCGGCCAATCTTTCCAGCCTCGCCGCGCGACGTCGCCGACGATCGATAACTCCTCCAACCACCACCCACCGCAAGGGCTCTCGATCACCCTCGGGCTCGGGGATCGAGCCTTTAACGAGCCAAACGAGCCATGGGCTCGAGTGAAGGTATATACGATCAAAATTAATTAGCGTGTTGATTATAGAGCCACCGTAAGGGCCTTTCGGTTCCGCTTTGCTAATTAAGATTATGTTTTTATAATCTTGACGTTGATACGGTCCCACGGGTTCAAACCGCTCGAGAAACGGACGTCAGGATCTTCAGTTATAGCGAATACAAGTTTTGGTTACCGATTGGCAGGTAAAGGACTTCGGATAATTACTCGGGATTCGTTGTTAATCAGTTTATTCCGAGATTTGGTCACCTTTAAGAATTGTTGCTAATGAACAATTTTTATTTAGAAAATTGTTTCAAAAGTGAAGCGGATAATTAGTTATAATTCCGCCAAGATGGCTCCTTAAAGCATGATAACTAAGGATTTATTATATATCGATATTCGGAAATTAAATCGTTTATCGATTAGGAAGTTGTAGGAGTTGAGAATACAACTAAGAAGTGTTCTGTGAGCTCGTTGCTGAGAAATCCTTTTGTTATATTTGTCAGAAGGATGATAAAGATTACTTTTGAATTGCTAAGGACGTTGAGCATGCCTTCTAAGGCAAGTGGACGGTTCTCTCTTGCATTATGGTTATTAAATGAGGAATTGAATCTCATTTAATATTTGTGTTGGGAACAACTTGTGTGCTTATTAAAATATGATAGGTTGTTATATTTGTTAGAAATAATGACCATGTTGTTTATTCAGTTTTGCGGTAGAACTGGATTTAGGTCCATTATGGGTGACCTTGTATGTTGTCTCACGCTGAGACATTGTTGTTGATTAAGGTAGTTTCAGGGAGGGGAACGTGGTTCCATATCCTCTCGTTAAAAAGATTACATTAGGAGGAGCCTAATCCTAATGGTGGGTCATGACTCTTCCCCTGCTCGTCGTGTGAGAGGGGTGATGCGCACCCTAGCTAAGTGCAATTGGCACGGTGCAATGTAGATGGCAGGGTAATAGGCCTCTCTGATCTCTACCTCACCATATGCAAATGAAAGATCAAGGATAGCTTAAGTCATGTGATCTTGGTACAGGGTAGATGACAATGGATGAAATACTCTGATGATCTCTACAATACCAAAATATTTCGGCAGTAGTTCGAGCCGATAATGAATCACCAACCTGTTTGTGAAAAGTTTTGAAAGTAATATAAGATAAGTGTGTTAGGCACATTAATATACCTGAATGGTTCTACCAGTCGGAAAGCCATTCTTGCTCCCGATTATGAATGATTCTTAATCAAACTTTGATTAAGTCAATCTGAATAGTCGATGGAGGCTTTTCAAAATGTGATGTGATTAATATGAGTTCCCAACAATTGTTTATGCTTCTTAAAGAAACCACAAGCGGTGGTGTTCTCTCTCTTGATTATGCAAGTCTCCTTCTTTTTCTCTAAAAGACTGCTAACTCTTGGATCATAATCCGAGTCTAATCGGATTTGGATGCCAATATGTTTAGTTACAACCATAAGAACCAAGTTAGATTCTCCGCTTGCTTAGTCTTTCATTAGACTAACCCTTCCATCTTCTTTTCTTTTATATGGTCGGCCGGTGTCCACCGTTGTATACGATACATCATGTTCTTCTTGGAAGTTGATTCAAGAGGCGGATTCAGAGGTTTGAAGCTCCAGAAGTTGAAGAAAGGTTTCCCATGGCTATACTTGAGTGAAGATCATGGTTGAACTACTTCAAAGTGAAGTTGAGTTTCAGAAATAAGAACTTAAGGAAGACTGGATGAAGATTTTGTTTAAATAGAAGGTTGTTCTATTTATTTACTAATTCTTTTTAAGTTAAGGCTTGTATAAGACCTTTTATTCTCTTTTCCGCTGTAAAGTTTTACTTAATTTTTGTTAGGTTTTAAATGGTTTCATTTACCTTGTTCTAGTAAGTTCTGTCAGGTTAAAGCCTTGGGTAGCTTCGGTTTAGTTCTAATCGGGGTTACTGGCGATAATACCTCCAGGGTATGAAGGGGGTGTTACAGAAGTGGTATCAGAGCTAAAAGTTCCTAAGTCTAGCTTAAGACTTTCATCTTTTATATAGAATTATGGAGAATTCTATATGGGTGTTATCTTAGAACCATTTATGGAAAGTGGTTAAGATTGGAAGCCAGACTCGTGAAGAGATAGAAGGAGAAAAGGGAATTGGAGAACACGAGGTAACAAGTTTGTAATGGTTTATGTGAAAAAGGTCCTATAGTGGACATTAGATTCCCTGGAAATGGGAATGGATTCCGAGAAGGATCCAGAGTAAAATTAGGTGAAGATTCCTAAAGCTGAACCGGTTCTAGACCAAGTTCTCAATGAATTCCTATTCTCTCTTGAGATTCTGAATTAAGGTGTCCCCTCGTCATTTCTTCCATATTAGGAAACTTCTTGTGAGAATTTGAAGTTAAGTATTGTACTTCATAAAGACTTTCTAGTTTGAAGGTTTCCTATTTTAAGCTCGTATGATGGAAGATTTCATATTAAGAATTTTTGTTATAAAGTTCTTGATTCAATTTATGTGAAAGAAATTCTTTTCTTGAAATGTGAAAGCTCAAGTGTTGTCTTTAAAAAGGAAATTTTAAAGTGAGTTTCTTTGAAGAGTAAGAGTTTTCACGAATATATTCTTATAGGAATTTCTGAATTTTGAAATTCGAGTATCAAGAGAAGTTTTGGGTTGGAACCTTTACTTCTAAGTATTAAGATTGGGAAAATCTCAGTCTTGTGTGATCCTAAAAGATCAGTGTGGATCATGAAGTGATGTAAAAGAATCCTGAAAAGAAAAGGATTACATTTGGAAACTTTATTCAACAACTATGTTTGTGACTCTATAGTATAGAATCATGGATATTATGTACTTTTCTTTGCTCACTTGGAAGATTAAAGAGCTCCAAAGTGCTCAAATGTTGGATCAATTGAATTGTTAATATTTTGGAAAATGCAATTCAATTTTTAACCTGATAGTGTTCAAACTCGGATTTTCATATATGTTGTTATCCTTTGAGTTAAGAGGATTGAGAATCCTAAATGGAATGGGAATTTCTTATGATTATAGTAAGAAAGAAAGGAAGAATGTTGGTTCAGTTTAAGTTGTGAACAAGTGGTTAATCATCAAGGTTGTTGTGAATAAGGTTGATTGGTCAAAATAGATTGAACAGGTGAAAGTTCATCAGTAATGTGTTTATGTTCAATTAACTACTTAGCACAAGTGTTAGTTGATTACATGAGTTGTTGATATCCAGATGACTAACCTATGTTTGGAATTTCGTTGTATGATACCCAACTCGGGATAATGAGAAAAGACTTGAGGTCTATAATGGACTAGTAATAGAATCAGCATTGAGATGTTCTAATTTGCCAATGGTACTGACTTATGTTCTTCAAGGATGGAAATGATAAAGTTCAGTTTTGAGAAGATCATACAAGGAAGAATTTTCGCATGTTTGCCTTTGATATTTTATTCGGTTGGGAGAAAAATATCAATCATTCAATATTGTGGTCAATAAGGCTTAGACCTTATCGCTGAAAAATAATTTCAGTTGTGCTTGAGTTTTGAAGATTTTATACCAGTCAAACCTAATGTCTAAGGTGGTACTGGTGAAACTATTAAGTTGTCGGCAAGTCTCCTAACCACAAGTTTTCCTTTGTAATGTGGTTTGAACTTAAGATAATAAAAGGTATATGTCTTCTCCTTATGGTTAAGTAAGAAGACAAGAATGATGGAGAAGTCTAGTTTGTTTACCAATGTTGAATTGGGATAGGTTCAAGAATATTTCGTTTGGTCATGTGAATTCTTCTGTTAAAAGAAATTGGGAATTATAGAACTTTCCTATATGTAGAGAGGTATATGGATTGAATGTTTTGAATTAGATGCAAAGTTTGAAAGTTCATTTTTTATATTGATAAGATTAAGTTGTAAAAGGATTGAAAGTCTTTAAAATCGTCAAAAGAGTTTGATAATTCACTCTTGGATATCGGAATTTAAATGACTATTAACTTGCAGAAGGCTTGTTGTTTTGTGAATGGATGAACTCAAGTATTAAATTTTTGTCAATAGATTATATCTGCATAACTTTAAAGTAGTATGTCAAGGAGGCATACAAGTTGACAATGATCAAAGAAGAATCTTTGCTATGAGTATGAAGATGTTGGAATTACATTTTCCCTAAGGGTTGCAAGTAAGTGGATTGGAGTGATCAACTCTTTTATTGAACCTGTGAAGTTAAGTTTGGCTATGACTGAGTTAAATCAGGCAGAGATTACTCAATACTATGAATTATAGAAAAGTCTAGCAGTATGTCTAAGTGAGAAAAGGTCAAGGTACGCCTTCAGGAACTACCTTGAAGAAGAAAAGAAGTGTTATACTTCAAAAGGGAAGTGATATGTCTAGAAACGAATTAGTTGTCTTTGCTCCTTTGAGACTCATCTTTGATTCTGAGAAAATTTCAAATATGAAATCTTAAGGCAATGTTAGTGGTTAAAACGATTTGAGAGTAAATGTTTTTACGGTTTTCATAGTGGTGAGTAAGAATGTAATTTGTCTTCCATCTTGATCACATGGTAAGGCAAGATTACATGTCTTATTCCTATGAGAATGCAGTAAAGGATTATGTTTAATTTTGTTTCCTATCCTGATCACATGGTGAAATAAGATCACATAATTCCTTGGGTTTTAAAGAATAGCTTCTAGTATGATTTAGCAATCATATAAGTTTTGCAATTATATGAGTTTTGCAAGTGTAGTTGTTTGAGATGAAAAGATGCAAGCTTTCTTTTGCATTATAACAATTTCTATATCTAGTATCTGGTAAAACTCTTTTGAGTTAGTACATCCTTGGTATGGCTATGCCATTTAAGGAGTATGGTCAAACTTCCCAAAACAGTTCGATTATAAGTAAAGAAATTTGGTAAGATTCTTTACAAATCTGTGTTGGTCTCTGAAGAGCATGGAGTAACTTCGTACTTCTCTAAAAGTTTGGGATTGTTTTCAGTCAACGATTATTGGAATTCTCTAAGCAATTTGCTAGTAGTTCATCTTGGTTGACGTCATGACCTAAGAAAGTCATTGCCTTTTTAGCGGAATTGTCCTTGAAAGTAAATTGATATGGACTCCTGGGATGGAACCCTTTCTAAGGAATGATATTGTAGTAATCCTTTCTTTGGAATAAAGGATGTACTAATAATTTCTCCATTAGTTGTTATTTGTTTTCATGTTGTCTTGAAAACTTAAATCTCTTTGAGATAAGATAGTCAAGTGAGGACTTTAAGCAGAACTCCAATGGGTCTGGAGTTTGGATATGTAAATTAGTATTGATATTCAATCTCATCTTGATAAGTTTTTGGATATAGAGAGTGGACACGTGAGGATATGTTTTAATCCTAAGAGTTAAGTTACTCAACAAGTCAGAATGTTAAGTGAAGTCTAAACAGTTCTTTGATGAAAAAGACTGAAAATTGTCAATGGAGACAATTTTATTGGAAATTAATGGACCAAAAGTATTTTGTTCAATATGTTGGTATAATAAAGCGTAAGAGTGTAGTTTGAAGTAGTTGAGACAGATAACTACTTTTGAATGTCAGTATGCCCAAGCTGAGTTTTGGTTGAGAAAAAGATGTAAAGGATTGACAAGATAGGTTATTATCTTGTCATGTGTTAGATAAATCTCATATTCTTGGTTAAAGTAATACTGAGATTTTATCCCAAAAAGGAAATTAAGTAAGGATTTTAAGCAATCCTTGTAAAGAAAATAATTTGAGAAGGACTAAAGGTTTAGTTTGGATAACAACAAGGTTGTGTGAATACCCTAGGATTTTAGTCAGAATTTGTTGACCAGATCAAGGAAAAGTAGTATGGGAAAAGTAATATTGTTTAAGATCAATGGAGAAGATCAAGAAGGTAAGACACCGAAAATTGTTATTCAAGATTATGGATTGCTTGGTTTCAAAACTGTTCATGAGTATTTGTTGTTGATGAGCTTTGAAAGCTTATTTCAAAGGAAGCATATTTATTTGTTTAATTAGTTCATCCTGGAACAAATAAATGTATAAGGATTTAAGATAAAACTTTTGATGGACTGACATGAAGCGAAATGTCACCAAGTTCGTTTTGGTATGTTTGGTTTGTCTGGAAGTCCTATTTGAGCATAGAAGACCAGATAGAATGTTATAGTCTCTTCCTGTTTCAGAATGGAAGTGGGGAGATGTTACAACGAATTCTTATCATTAGTCGTTCAAGACTTAATGAAAGAAGGATGCATATGGAGGTTGTTAATAAACTCACCTAGAGTGTTCTTTTTAATGCAATTAAGATGACTTAAAGAATACAGGAGTCAACTGAGGTGTTCATGCATGAAGTTTTAATCTTCATAAACTCCAAATATTATTATCTCTTATTAAGATGGATGGTTCACGCCAAAGTTTTGAAAGGAGTGACATCAAGCTTTATGGAGTGAATTGATTTTTAGCGCTAACTTCCCTCATCAAAGTGATGAACAATGCAAAGAAACAAATTCAAACTCCTGTGGACATGTATTCTGGATTCCACACGAGTTGGAATGGTAGTTTGAGGTTGAGTGAAATCACATACAAGAATTTTGAGTTCACGATAAAGAAAATGACTCTTTTTCAGGATTCATAAGGCTAGAAGTGTTGGTTGTCAATTTGTTGGAATGAAAATGCTGACAAGGCTCTTCATGGGCCAAACTTGGCCAAGAGAACAACAACTGATATCGCACTAACACGTTCAAGGGTGCTAATTGCTCAAAAGCGACAACAGTTGTGTGTTGTGCTAAAGCGAGAGCATGTTAAGTTCATTGTAAAGAACAATGTTTTTGTTCTGGTATCCGCCTTGAAAGGCATATTCCGCTGGGGAATGCAAGACAACGTGAATGCTCGCTATGTTGGATCTTTCAAGATACTGGAAAGAACTGGTAAGCTTGTTTATCGGTTGGCATTGCCACCTTTAGTGCATTCTATCCATAATGTCTTCCTTAATAGTATGCGTTCAATATATCTCATGTACTCAACAATAATAAGATGTATATTCAACCAAATGACCCCTATGAAGAAGGGTCATGTTGAATCGTGAATAAGAAAAACACCTTTGATTAGGTTACCTTGGTCTAAAATTGAGGTGAAGAAAAGACTTGAGAAACTAGACGGGAAATGCTGAGCCATTTTCCAAAGTTAATGAACGTTGTAAAGAAGAAGTTTGGTAACTAAGCAATGGTTGTTTTGTGCTTAGTGCAGAAGTAACAACATGTTTTTTTAAGGAGGTACTACAAACTTCTGTATAGGTTTGTAGTGGTTCTGCATATGTGCTTGTGCTATCCTTCCTAGTGATCCGAGTTCTCCTTGGTTTCGTGGACGAAACCATTTTTAAGGGGGTACTAATGTAATAACTGTGGTTTTTGAGGATATTTCTGAATTTTTCTCGGATATCCTTTTAACTTTTTTGTCCGTTATAACGCTTAATCCAATATTTTTGTTGGAGATAAAATCCTAGAAAATTCTTGGTGATATTCTAAAATCACAAAGAAATGATTTTATGGATCGGTGTGAATTCTAGGATTTTTCAATGGACAAAGAATATTTATTGGATAAGCCGTCTTTTTAATCATGTACTGTAAATGATTTAAAATACGAAACGGAAGCCTTAAAAATTGAAGGTAGCAAGATAAAATCATGAAAAATTGGTTTTATTGGTCTACATAATTTACGGGATGTTTTTCGTTTAGTGAGTTTTTCCACCCGAGGTACATAATTTTACCGCTTTAACGCGAGTCCCGTTCCGGGACGGAAAATTCCATTTTTACCGCCTTTCTTGCCTTAATACGGAAGGAAATTGCAGATAGAATTTGCAGCCACGCTTATCTTCTTGCCTGGTCAAAGTCTATCATTCATTTCAAAGCAAAAGCAAAACGAGAGTGGACGAACGACGGACTCGGGATACCTTCACGTCGGCCACCATCTTCTTCCTCACCTCCACCTTAC
Source organism: Fallopia convolvulus (assembly GCA_964016875.1). Classification (NCBI taxonomy): domain Eukaryota; kingdom Viridiplantae; phylum Streptophyta; class Magnoliopsida; order Caryophyllales; family Polygonaceae; genus Fallopia; species Fallopia convolvulus. The sequence continues at coordinate 17,509,315 of OZ024735.1, read as the reverse complement.
CTTCTTCTTCCTCCTTTCTATAAACTAGTTGTTGCTGCTGTAAAAGAGGAGCGGGACGACAACGTTGGATTCGGGAGTAAAGAATTCGAACCTTCACGGCCGGCGAATCTTTTCAGCCTCGCCGCGCTACGTCGCCGGCGATCGGTAGCTCTTCCGACCACCACCCACCGAAAGGGCTGCCACCAGGCAATACTCGATCACCCTCGGGTTCGGGGATCGAGCCTTTAACTAGCCAAACGAGCCATGGGCTCGAGTGAAGGTATATACGATCGAAATTAATTAGCGGGTTGATTACGGAGCCACCATAAGGGCCTTTCGGTTCCGCTTTGCTAATTAAATTTATGGTTTTTATAATCTTGACGTTGATACGGTCCCACAGGTTCAAACCGCTCGAGAAACGGACGTCAGGATCTTCAGTTATAGCGAATACAAGTTTTGGTTACCGATTGGCAGGTAAAGGACTTCGGATAATTACTCGGGATTCATTGTTAATCTGTTTAATCCGAGATTTGGTCACCTTTAAGAACTGTTGCTAATGAACAATTTTTATTTAGAAAATTGTTTCAAAAGTGAAACTGATAATTAGTTATAATTCGATGGCTCCTTAAAGCATGACAACTAAGGATTTATTATATATTGATATTCGGAAATTAAATCGTTTATCGATTAGGAAGTTGTAGGAGTTGAGAATACAACTAAGAAGTGTTCTGTGAGCTCGTTTCTGAGAAATCCTTTGGTTATATTTGTCAGAAGGATGATAAAGATTACTGTTGAATTGCTAAGGACGTTGAGCACGCCTTATAAGGCAAGTGGACGGTTCTCTCTTGCATTATGGTTATTAAATGAGGAATTGAATCCCATTTAATATATGTGTTGAGAACAACTTGTGTGCTTATTAAAATATGATAGGTTGTTATATTTGTTAGAAATAATAACCATGTTGTTTATTCAGTTTTGCAGTAGAATTGGATTTAGGTCCGTTATGGGTGACCTTGTATGTTGTCTCACACTAAGACATTGTTGTTGATTAAGGTAGTTTCAGGGAGGGAAACGTGGTTCCATATCCTCTCGTTAAAAAGATTACATTAGGAGGAGCCTAATCCTAATGGTGGGTCATGACTCTTCCCCTGCTCTTCGTGTGAGAGGGGTGATGCGCACTCTAGCTAAGTGCAATTGGCACGGTGCAGTGTAGATGACAGGGTAATAGGCCTCTCTGATCTCTACCTCACCATATGCAAATGAAAGATCAAGGATAGCTTAAGTCCTGTGATCTTGGTACAGGGTAGATGACAATGGATGAAATACTCCGATGATCTCTACAATACCAAAATATTTCGGCAGTAGTTCGAGCCGATTATGAATCACCAACCTGTTTGTAAAAAGTTTTGAAAGTAATATAAGATAAGTGCATTAGGCACATTAATATACCTGAATGGTTCATCCAGTCGGAAAGCCATTCTTGCTCCCGATTATGAATGATTCTTAATCAAACTTTGATTAAGTCAATCTGAATAGTCGATGGAGGCTTTTCAAAATGTGATGTGATTAATATGAGTTCCCAACAATTGTTTATGCTTCTTAAAGAAACCACAAGCGGTGGTGTTCTCTCTCGTGATTATGCAAGTCTCCTTCTTTTTCTCTAAAAGACTGCTAACTCTTGGATCATAATCCGAGCCTAAACGGATTTGGATGCCAATATGTTTAGTTACAACCATAAGAACCATGTTAGATTCTCCGCTTGCTTAGTCTTTCATTAGACTAACCCGTCCATCTTCTTTTCTTTTATATGGTCGGCTGGTGTCCACCGTTGTATACGATACATCAGTTTCTTCTTGGAAGTTGATTCAAGAGGTGGATTCAGAGGTTTGAAGCTCCAGAAGTTGAATAAAGGTTTCCAATGGCTATACTTGAGTGAAGATCGTGGTTGAACTACTTCAAAGTGAAGCTGAGTTTCAGAAATAAGAACTTAAGGAAGACTGGATGAAGATTTTGTTTAAATAGAAGGTTGTTCTATTTATTTACTAATTCTTTTTAAGTTAAGGCTTGTATAAGACCTTTTATTCTCTTTTCCGCTGTAAAGTTTTACTTAATTTTGTTAGGTTTTAAATGGTTTCATTTACCTTGTTCTAGTAAGGTCTGTCAGGTTAAAGCCTTGAGTAGCTTCAGTTTAGTTCTAATCGGGGTTACTGGCGGTAATACCTCCAGGGTAGGAAGGGGGTGTTACAAAGACGTTGGTGCGTTAGAACACATGCATCTCAAATATGTCTCAAGTGTTCTATTTGTGACCTCCCTCTTGCTGTCGCTCTGAGGGTGATATGCGGTGGAGAAATTGAGTTGCACCCCTTGGAGTCTAAAAAACTCTTGCCAGACTTCGCTTAAAAAAAAGGGTCTCTGTCACTTACCACATTTTTGGGAAAGTTGTGTATTTTAAAGATGTTGTCAAGATAGAGTTGGGCAACATAAGGGATGTTTCAAAGGCAAAAAGTGAGCATATTTGCTGAGTCGGTCGACAACAACTAGGATAGTGGTGTAACCCTTTGCTAATTTTGGCAGCCCTTCGATGAAATCTAGACTGACATCTTCCCATACAACTTCTAGGATTTGTAATGGCTATAAGAAGCCAGGTGAGGCTGAGTTGTCAGGTTTACTTCTTGGCAAATTGCACAATTTCGAACATAATTCTTCACTGTTTTATGCAACCCCTTCCAATATAACAAAGCACACACCCTTTGTGTGGTGGAGTCACTACCTGAATGGCCACCAACTGGTGAATCGTGCAACCATTGTAGAATTTTGGTTTTCAAGAGGGGATCATCTCCGACGACCAATTTGCCATGTCTTTGAAGTTCGTTGTTTGTAAAGGTGAATTTGTAGTAGGATGAGGGGCTAGCTTGTAGGTCCTGAATGAGGCGTTGTAGAGAATCATCTTCTTCCCAAGCTCGTTTTATGAGCTCATAAAGATCATCATTTTGAAGGGAGAGTTGAATGTGTAGGAGGTCAGCGTGTGAGATTTTGGATAGGGCATCAACGACATGGTTCTCCTTCCCCTTTCTATACTGAATCTCATAGTCCAACTCCATCAACTTGGCAATCCACATGCTGAAACGAGGTGGTAACGGTTTGGTTTGGAAAGAATTTGAGGCTTTTTTGATCGGTACGGTCTGGATGATAAAGTGTCGTTGGATTAAATACGGGCTCTAGGTTTGCACTGCATGGACTACAGCCAATAACTCCCTCTCATACACATATAAGAGTTGATGCCTCGGGCTCAATGCTTTGCTAATGAAACAGATTGGATGATGATCTTGTATAAGTGCAACCCCAATTCCAATTCCAGATGCATCAGTTTCAATAACAAAGGATTTGTCAAAATCTGGCAATGCTAAGACAGTAGTAGTAGACAAAGCAGCCTTGAGTTTGTTGAATGATTCCGTAGCATCCTCTGTCCACGAAAACCCTTCTTTCTTGAGTAGAGTAGTGAGAGGACTAGAGATCATGTTGTACCCTCTTACAAATCTTCTATAGTAGTTGGCAAGACCCGAGAATCCCCTGAGTTTCTTAACGGTGTTTGGAATTGGCCAGTCAAGGATGGCTTTTATTTTTGCTGGATCAGTGCTTACCCCTTCGATAGAGATGAAGTGGCTCAAATACTCAAGTTTCGTGGCTCCAAAAGTGCATTTAGACTCCTTCAGAAAGAGTTGGTGTTGTTGTAGGATCTCAAACACACATCTGAGATGATTAATGTTTTCATCCTAGTCTTTGCTAAACACAAGGATGTCATCGAAGAAGACCAGAACATATATCCTAAGTTGGATTCTGAATATCTCATTCATGAGGCTCTGGAATGTACACGGAGTATTTGTAAGGCCGAAGGGCATGACAAGATATTCATAATGTCCTGAGTGAGTCTTAAAGGTCATTTTGTAGACATCACTTGGATCCATACGAATTTGGTGAAATCCAGCTCTAAGATCGAGTTTTGAGAATAAGGTTGCTCCTCCCAATTCATCCAAAAGATCATCGAGGAGAGGGATGGGATACTTGTACTTTATAGTTTGGGCATTGAGATCCCTGTAATCAACAGTGGTGCCACAAGCCATCTTTCTTCTTAACAAGCACTACCGGGTACCGATAGGGTCTTTTATTGACTCGATTAGTACCACGCTGCAAAGTAATTTGGTGATCATAACCAGGCCAGAAGGGGGGAAGAGTTTGTGGCACTTCGAATAAGTCAGCAAATTCAGCAATTAATTGCTCTAAGGCTAAAGGTGCTTAGGTGCAGCAGAAGATTGATCTAAAGCTTGAATATGATGTAAAGTGGGGTTGAATGCAATATGACTTGAGGGGTGGCTGTAATGAGGGCAAGTTGGGACCCTTCAGTCAGGATTTTATCCAAGGAGGAACCATCCAAAGGTTTATGATTGATGAGGCCCTGAATAACATGTTTATAGCCCTCAACAAAAAACTCCATTCTGATTTTTGAGAAATCCCAAAGGATTGGTCCCAGCGTGGTCAACCATTGAATACCCAATACTAAATCACAACAACCTAGTGGGAGCACCACCACATCAGAAACAAATTTAGATTTCTAAATTCTCCATGTGAAACCATTGCAACCATAACTTGTGGTGAGATTGTTACCATTAGCTACGGAGACTGAGAGGGATTTGATGGAGTCAAGTTTACAGCCTATAGTTTTTGCCACTTCCTAGTCCAGGAAGTTGTGGGTGCTTCCCGAATCAATAAGTATGTTCAATGGTCTACCCTCATAAAATCCAGTCACGCTCATTGTGTTGAACATGGAGACGCCTGTCAAAGCTGTTGGGTTCTAGCTTGAAGGGAGATATGTAAGGCTATGCACTCTGCCTCTTGTTCGATTTTCTCATCTGTTGAACATTCGTCATCACTGTCACATTCTCCTTCCATGAAGTTCCCATGTGGCTTTCTATGCTTAAGCTCATGTCCTGGAGTGTATTTCTCATCGCAATACATACATAACCCTTTGGTCCTCCTATCTTGCATTTCAGCAAAGGTGAAGGAGCGCCCTTGTTTGTCACTGTTTGGCTAGAAGGGAGTCTTATTAACTGTTGGTAGGATGGCGAGCTGGTTTTGTTTTTGTAGTGGTGGGTTAGGAGAAAATGAGTTGGTGGTTTTGTATTTTGGGGTAAAGGATGAGCTTGACCTAGGAGAAGATTAGGGGTATTTTGAGTTGGTCTCTTTAAGGTTTACTAGCTTGGCAGCCTGGTGTATGGTTTGTGGGTTGAACTGTCTAAAGTGCAATCGCATCTGTGGAGTGAGATTGGCTAGGAAGATGCTTAGGGATTGGGCTTGGGTAATTGTCAGTTTGGTAAGGGCGCCTTCAAAGGCATCCAAGTCGTTGTCGATATTGCCATTATACTTGACATTCACAAGCTCCGCTAGAGTGTCATCGATGAGCTCATAGAATCTGGGTGAAACATCGACTACATATTCCAACCAAGAGGGAAATTGGTGACCTCAATCCCTCGTGTAATTATGGTGCCACTGTAATGCTCTTCCATCAAGATGCAAAGAAGCTAATCTCACACGATATTCAGGTAGGGTGTTATCCAAAGCAAAGAATTGTTCGCAGCGGTATAATCATAACTTAAGTCTCGTTCCATCAAATTTAGGGAAGTCAACTTTCATTAATCTAGAAGACAACCCCACCCCACCCCCCACCCCCCAGGAAAATTGAACCCCCTGCAGACGTGGATATCTGAAACGCGCTAACAAGAGAGGTGTTACCTCGCTCGATCTGTGTTAGTTCACGCAGACTAGAGTCGAAGGTGGGTGACATTGATGGGTCTGGTGGGCGTACTAGCTGTGCAAGCGAGGCGATCATCGATTTGAGGTCAGAAAGCTCACTTTCTCTTTTCTCGTCGGCAACTGCCTAAGATTTGTGCAGCTCTTCCTGGTCTTCTCGCGCCTGGTTTTGTGATGTAGTAAACTCGGACCTCATTTCATCAATGATCTTGCTGAGCTCGTTGTTTGAAGGCATGGTTCACAGGTTAGAGGACGCGATGGCTCTGATACCAATGATGTCGTCTGCAAAGATAGAAATTGAATTAGGAACTAAACGTTCGAAGAATCCGATTTACAGATTAGTCTAGGGCCAGTGATGGGGTGGAGAAACACCAACCGATGAAGCTAACTCTGATTTGAGCTAGAAATTGAGAGCTGTGAGTGAAGGAGACAGTTTCATTGATAAAAGTTGGTGACGACACATCTTACAAAGTGGCTATTTATACCACGAACTACTAGGTTTCTGAAATAGGAAAAGACACTAGACCGGATTTAGGCACACGCAGGTGCGAACCGGGTTTATTATCAAAACATAAGCTAGACCGAAAATAAAGACTGACTCGATTATTCTGAAAATAACAGAAATTTGAGAAGGAGAGGGGTGACTCTGTAATAGGTGGATTTCGAATGAGATTCGAATTTGAAGGTCGGGAGGGATTTGAGAACGACTGGATCAAGGCCGTTGGGAGCGAGGAACGAGAGAATTAAGGTCGGATTCGCCGAATCGACGTAGAACACGAGGTGCCCAAAAGGTCAGAGAGAGAATACAGTCGAGAAACATACAGTAATACAATAGAGTGGATCTGACTATCTAAGTAAAAAAATTCGTTTTTTTTAATATTTTTAGCGGAATATTTAGTTGATGGATGGAAATTCATGTTTTGGTGTATTTAGGCTACAAAAAGGAAAATTTTAAAACTAGGAAGGTACGAAAAGGAATAAGAAAAAAAAATTTGACACCAAAAGGAAAAGTCAAAACCTCGAGGGCACCCAAAGGAATTTCCCAAAAAAGTATGATCATACCAAATCCGAGTCATAGTCGTGCATGAAACAACGGGTATATCTAGTAGTGGGTATTATAAATTTAGCGATTATTAATACTATATAATTTTTATCGCTTAAATAAAGTTATTTTAAATAACTCAATCAAGACCTGATTAAACCGAAATCCGATTCAATCGAAACCCAATTCAACTGAAAATTCCAAAAACTGAATTAATCCGAAACTGACATAAACTAACCCAACTAAAACCGAAACTCGGATTTGGTTGACCGATTTTGACCCGATATCCCAAGGTAACCGACAATTTGCACAACCAACCCGACCCAAACATACTCGTCAATGATCGAAACCCGAATAACCCGAAATCTGAATAATTCGACTGAAATCCAACCGATTCACCGAATTGCCACCTATTCATAATGTATGTAGTTGCATTCGTACTTGTCGTCTTCCATAGGGGGTAAAGTACGTCCTCCATATGGGGGTTACCGGTTACAGGCTTTGTGATTAAATTCGGCCCTTGTCTGTGACCGAGCCGAAGTGCGTTATATATGACAACATTAATATAGGACACCTAACCTGCGCATGGGCTGCTCTTAAATGCATTAATGGAGTTGCAGTGCCAATGGATTACATAGACAAGGGGGGCATTTGATACAGAGAGGAAGAGTATCAAAAGCAAAAGATCAAGGGGAAAGAACAAGGCTCAAGCCTCAAGGTAGCTGGTTCTGGTTCAGATGAATGCCAAACAGAATCTTCACAATGGAAGATCATCAAAAAGTAGGCAAACTAATTATCTAACAAATTATGGGATCCTATGTTAGTTCTTGAGATAACAAAAGCATGGAATGGGTATTGATTGATTCAATTATGTAGTCAAGCTGAGCACTAACCAGCAACTGTTCTATTATAGATAACAAACCCACTGCAAGATTGCAAACAACATTGTCAATGACTGACTTTAAAGATTCAACACAAATGAAAATGTATCTTGACTAGCATATAAAAGTCAGACTTTCAAAATTTGGAGCAGTACAACTAGAAATGTTAAAGTAAACAGCACACAGCACTTAAGCCACGAGAGTGCTAGCGGTGGTTGATTCACTGCAAAATTAAAAACAATACGCACAAGTTAGACAAACAATAAATAGAATTTGAAAGATGCAATGATGTTTAGATTATTTTTTTCAAAACAGTACAAAGAGCAAAATTGGACAAAAAGTAGTGCCATCTATAATTGATCACAGAATGTACTACTAACAATTGGAAAACTGAAACCGGCAAAGTCCATCTATATATCATGTTGATTTCACAAGACAGTTCAATCTTATAAAGCACAAATATTAGAATATGATAAAGATCATGCAGCCTTAAACAACAATATGTATTCTCAAAGCAATCCTGAAGCATTTGGCTCCTCAATTGGGTGGTGAAGAAAAAATCACTTATACATTATCATTTCAAAATCACAAACACAACACTGGGTATCTAACTGTAGTATGGATGGAGGTTGAAACTTACTATTTCCAGACAGGGGGAAGCTTCTTTGTCTTCTTGTAGTAGCGTGCAAGCCTGTGAATCCTGCTCTCAACAAGAATCAACCTAAACTTGGAATCCTTATCTTTCCTGTTCCTCTCCAAGTGCTTCCTGATAGCAACTGCTTTCTTGATGAGATGGTACAAATCCTCAGGGATTTCAGGTGCCAATCCTATTGCATAATAAATAAATAAAACATGCTTCAATCATCACAACAGGAGTTGGCATTTTAACATATGATAGTTTGGCAAGACAAAGAAAATAAAAATGTACCATGAGCCTTGAGAATACGCAAAATCTTGTTCCCGGTTACACTTCTCACTTGGGTAATCCCATGAGAGTCACGAAGGATGACACCAATTTGAGATGGTGTCAGACCCTTCTTTGCAAACTTGCAAATGTTGTCCTCAACCTAAAGGACAAGATGAAGATCGGTAACAATTAGAAAATTTGAACAAACTGCAACTTAATGATAAGAGATGCAATTCAATATGGATTCAACATATTCAAGTTCAAACAAATACACAGATCTAAAGTTACTTTCATGTCTAGATGATAATTAGATTATACACCATTTTCAAGTTGGGAGAAAGATCATGCTTTCACATCTAGATCATAATAGATGTACTAGATTAGATAGCATTTCTCAAATTAGAAGAAAAATTAGGCTCTCACCCTTTCAAGTACAGTTCAGAACAAATTTTATAAACAAGCTGAATATCACATGGAGTATTTTAAATGTTCCGAAGCAGATACCTATACGGCTATACTCTTTTCAATAGGTAACCACCTATTTTGTGCATTCAATCCATTTTAGGGGTTTCTTCAGCTAACTAATTAATAATGTGTAAATTGACGGAATTGTTTCATAACAAGAAAATTTTATGGAATCGAATTTACATGTATGACTAAAGTTCAGAAGCAGAGAAGACGAAGCAGCAGGCGTAGAAAGCAACAAACTAGGGATTAAAAAGAAGGATGAAGCATCAATCTAGAACTGAATTAAGTAAAAGTGTCCTCACATCTTGTGAAGAGATCTTCAACCAGCTTGGAGGAGTCCTCTTGTAAGGCAAGGCCGAAGCTGACATACCCTTTCTATAATCAAAATCATTCCAGATGATTAGAAATGAAAACAAACTTCGCAAGTATTCAACGCCTCATATAATCCGAAGAGATGAAGAATTGACAAGTACGTACCCATGACTGTGCATACGACCCATGGCTGCTACTAAAGATAGATCTCTCCCTTTCTCTCTCCTCTCTTCTCTCTTTCGCTCCCTCTCCGGTGTGCCTGCAAGGATGGACAGCTGAGCTGCTAAAAAACCCTAATATGAAGATGAGAAGTTAGGGTTTACAAAGCAAGGAGGTTCGGATCATTTGGGCCTGTAGATAATTGGGTCTTTTGGGCCAAGCAATTAGCCCAGACTCGTCAAATAACCAGCCATTAAGAGAGAAAGTATCATCAAGATATCAAGAAACTTTAAAATCTATTACTACTAATAAATAAAGTGGAAGTTTCTACCAATAAATAAATAAATAAATAAAGTGGAAGTAATTTCTGTCTCCACATTACGCCACATCGATTCTATATTAGAATAATAATTTAATATTTTAATTAGATTAAAAAATGTTAACAAAAATAATTGTGAAAAAAATATCTTAAAAATAAGTGTGCAAAAAAGTTTTTTGTGATGACTTCGACAATATAAATAGAAAAATAATAAAATATACTCTTTATGTCTATAATTTGTAAAGTAAATATAGATAATGAATTTTTTTATTTTATCATATATATCAATAATAAAGTAGTTAAGGACAGTTTTGTCATTAAGTTTTTATATTCCAATCACCATTTTTAATAACGAGATTTTTATATTAATTTTATATGGATTTTTAATCAGCCTATTTTATACTACGTAATTTTTTATGCACCTTTTATCCATATATACTATATTGTATCCATCCATTTTTTTAATTTTACACTATGTAAGTTTTTTATCAGTCATTTATCCATATATACTATATTGTAGCCATTCATTTTTTTTAAATAACAATATCCGTGTTATTTGTTTAACAATATACTAGCATATATTCCTGTACCTTGTACGGGTTTTGATTAAAAAAATTAATAATTAATTTTTTCAAATATATCAATTGTCTAGAGACAAATAATCACGATCTTTAAACACAAATTAGCTTTTAGTTTGCATAAGTAAGATAATTTTAAATATTTTCTAGATTCTAGCTTAAATAATTTAATTCAATAAAATCTTCTATTTATGTTTTTTTCTAGAATATAAAGCCAATAATAACTGATCATTAGGAAATAAATTGTATGTATCCAAAAATAATACTACGTAATTGAAAAAGAGGGTTTCTATACAAATGCCTTGCATAGGTGCACATGATTTATTATATATAGATTTATATATATGATTTAATATTATAAACTAAATATTAATAATCATTTCAAAATAAGTCAAATATAATAGTTATGTTCTTAATATTTCTAAAAATAGTAATATTATTATATTAATATTTTAAAAATATTTTATAATGAAGATTATGTTTCTATCTCTTGCCAAATTTTAAGATATCTAAATATGATTGTAGTAACATTATTATATTAAAAAAATTATTTCATAATGAAGAGTATGTTTCTTACCAAATTTAAAGATCTCTTAATATACTTGTATATTAGTAACATTATTATATTCAATAAAATTATTCCATAATGGATTATGCTCCTAACACAACTTGCCAAATTTTAAGATATCTAAATATAATTTTATATTAATAATATAAGGAATATTATTATAATATAAGAATTGTAAATACTTAAATAAACGAAGGGCAAAGAGGTAAATGGAAAAATTAAAACACCTATGTGGCATAGTTAAGTTGATGACACGTAGGATAGAAGGATTCGACTTTAGTTATAGTATATTGATTATTATATTAATTTTTTAACTATAAGTATGACAACTTCCTTTTATAATAGGGACCATATTTGTAATTACAAGTTTTATATTAATTTTTGGATTATTTTATATTAATTTTTATCCATCAGTATGACAATGTTTTCAATTAATATGATCATATTTCCAATTCTTTTTATAATAAGGTGTCGTGTCATCCTCCCCAATAGAGGAGGATGACACGACACCTTGCCACTTGGAATGTTGCATATAAGGAATGTTGAAGTCGACACTTTGGAGGAGCCTTTAACAGAACATTGTATCTGAGGTCCTCGTCGTCGGTTTGTCTCAACATCGATCGCGTGGGCTCGACCACGACAAATATGCAACACATCAAATATCCAAGGGCCTCATGAGACAGAGAAATCGCGAGAGAGGGGCAAGGGAGGAGAACAAAATGCTACACAACAAATAAACGCATCTATTATGCACACGCACAATAAGGGTATTGATATTTGGTGTAAATCTCTCTACTTTTTATGTAAAGGAAAGAAATAGATAAATGAGAATATAGATATATAGATATCGTTATAATTACCCTTCCCTAAATTCAAATTTTTAATATATTCGCACGGGCACACAGTATTCGAACCCTTATTTTAATTATGTTCAATTACTTTCTTTTATTTTCTTCTAGTTTCATAATTATGTTAAATTACTTTCTTTTATTTTCTTCTAGGAACAAACCCAACTCAATACCAAGCATCTCACAATATTCTTGTTTTTTCTTTACATCATTCTAACCCCCAAAGAAAACTTTGCTTTTGGTTGGATTAGCTAATCGCCCCGACTCCTTTCCAAAATCTAGAGTTGATTTTATAAGTTGTAACTAGTGGGCTTATATAAGATGAGTACTCATCTGCAAAAGCTATATTTCTCAAGCCTAATTGCTTACACTTAGGATGATAGCAAAAGCCTTTCTTTCTACTCATCATAAACATCTTCCTTGAGAGCATTTCCATAACAAGCACAAACAAAAAAAGGATACAAGGAATCTCCCGATATCAAGTCTCTTCTCACTGGAAAGAAACCCTTTGCTTCTCCATTGATAATAATTGAATACCATGGAGTAGCTACACACTACATTATCCAACGATGACGCCAATGGTGATGATGGTGAAAAATTAATTATTTTTTGTGTCTTGAAAAATATAAAAGTAGAAAGAGAAGTAGCTTTTGGGTAGAAAGTAGTTTTTATGGTTTCTTACCCAAACTACTTTTTACCCAAAAACTACTTTTTAATATTCGTGAAATTCGTACATCTCTTTCTACTTTTATGTTTTTCAAGGCACAAAAAATAATTTTTCACCCAAAAACTACTTTCTACTCCCAAGTGAAATAAACCCTAAAAGTTGTGTGCCAAAACAAAGTTTTGCATACATGCACATATATGCCCAATAATTCCAACCTAAAACTAATTAATCCTCCATCAGATTGGAAGCAAATGTCATTTTAGCACTTGAATTTTATTCAATTTTATGTATCGCTTTAGAATTTTTAGACAATGAATTAGGAATAAGGTGTAAGAATTGTTATTAAAATTTGTTTTATTTGATTAATATTCTTTATTCGTTAGGAGAAAAATGATATAAAAAGTTATAAGAAAGAGAAAAACTTAAAAATTTAAAGCTTAATTAATGATTTTTTTAAAACTTGTGACGAGCACTAAAAATTTAAAGGGGTATTAGAGTAACTCACCAACCACATATAAGTAATAGACTTCAATTAATCTTAACTTTTGTTATTACCTAAAAATCTTACTTGTTCTGGGTACTTACATTTCAATCAAGAGTGATACAAACATACAATAACACTCAACGTAGATCTCACTTTCTACACTTCCAAAATAATTGTACAAAAATACCTTTAATCAGTTTTAAATTCACATAAATACCATCATTCTCAGCCTATTTTCTTTCTCCCCCATTTAAAAATAATACACAGATTTTCACCCTCAAAATGTTTGCACTTTGAATCCTAAATCTTGCCGGCCAAAATCTCTCTAGAATTTCACATAACTGACACTTAATTTTTGTGGTGATAAGAAAAACACAAAAAAATAGAGAGCCAATGACGGAAACGAGTGACAATGCTCCAATGAAGTGGATCTGTGAAATTCTGATTGGTAGAGGAACCCTTCTCCATAATTGACTAGAGTGGCCTGGATCTTCTCCATAGAGTAAACGAGATAATTATGAGCCACCAAAACTGTAATAACTGTGGTTTTTGAGGATATTTTTGAATTTTTCTCGGATATCCTTTTAACTTCTTTGTTCGTTTTAACGCTTAATCCAATATTTTTGTCGGAATTTAAATCCTAGAAAATTGTTGGTGATATCCTAAAATCACACATAAATGATTTTATGGATCGGTGTGAATTCTACGATTTTTCAGTGCAAAAAGAATATTTATTGGATAAACCGTCTTTTAAATTATGTATTGTAAAGAATTTAAAATACGAAGCGGAAGCCTTAAAAATTGAAGGTAGCAAGATAAAATCATGGAAAATTGGTTTTATTGGTCTACATAATTTACGGGACGTTTTTCGTTTAGTAAGTTTTTCCACCCGAGGTACATAATTTTACCGCTTTAACGTGAGTCCCGTTCCGAGACGGGTTTGGTTTTATAAACCACCTCTTTCTTTGCTTATTAAGGAAGGAACCGAAAAAGAGATAACGAGGTGGGACTTTATTCTTTGTTTGATCAACTCCATCTAGAAAGAAAAGAAAACAGAGGAGAAAGGGCGAAGGGACGACGGACTCGTGAGCTTCTTCACTGTCGGCAATCTTTCCGCTCCGTCTACCTCCAACTCTTCCACCTCATGATCTTCTTCCCTTCTTAAATTTTGTGGGCTTGTTGTTGCTGTTAAATATCCGAACCAGCAAGAGCATCAAGAGGACGAAGACGGATTCGGGAAGAAAGAATACGAGCTCATCACCGCCGGTCACTTTCTAGCCTCGCCGCGCGACGTCGCCGGCGATCGCTAATTCCTCCGACCACCACCACCGCAAGGGCCGCCACCGGGCGTCACCCAGCCACCCTTGGGCTTGGGGATCGAGCCACTATCGAGTCAAACGAGCCATGGGCTCAAGTGAAGGTATATACGATCGAAATTAATTAGCGAGTTGGTTGCGGAGCCACCGTAAGGACCTTTTGGTTCCGCTTTGCTAATTAAATTTATGGTTTTTATAATCTTGACGTTAATACGGTCTCACAGGTTCAAACCGCTCGAGAAGCGGACGCCCGAATCTTCAATTATAGCGAATACAAGTTTTGAGACCGATTGGCAGGTAAAGGACTTCGGATAATTACTCGGGATTCGTTATTAATCAGAATGATCCGAGATTTGGTCACCTTTAAGAACTGTTGCTAATGAACAATTTTTATTTAGAAAATTGTTTCAAAAGTGAAGCGGATAATTAGTTATAATTCCGCCAAGATGGCTCCTTAAAGCATGATAACTAAGGATTTATTATAAATCAATATTCGGAAATCAAATCGTTTATCGATTAGGAAGTTGTAGGAGTTGAGAATACAACTAAGAAGTGTATGCATGAGCTTGTTGTTGAGAAATCTTTTGCTATGATTGGCAGAAGGGAGATAAAGATTTCTGTTGGAATCGCTGAGAAAGTTGAGCACGCCTTATAAGGCAAGTGGACGGTTCTCTCTTGCATTATTGTTATTAAATGAGGAATTAAATCCCATTTAATATTTGTGTTGGGAACAACTTGTGTGCTTAATAAAATATGATAGGTTGTTATATTTGTTAGAAATAATGACCATGTTGTTTATTCAGTTTTGCGGTAGAACTGGATTTAGGTCCGTTATGTGTGACCTTGAATGTTGTCTCACGCTGAGACATTGTTGTTGAATTAAGGTAGTTTCTGAGAGGGGAACATGGTTCCATATCCTCTCTTTAAAAGAATATTACATTAAGAGGGGCCTAATCCTAATGGCGGGTCATGACTCTTCCCCTGCTCTTCGTGTGAGAGGGGTGATGCGCACTCTAGCTAAGTGCAATTGGCACGATGCAGTGTAGACGATAGGGTAATAGGCCTCTCTGATCTCTACCTCACCATATGCAAATGAAAGATCAAGGATAGCTTAAGTCATGTGATCTTGGTACAAGGTAGATGACCATGGATGAAATACTCCGATGATCTCTACAATACCAAAATATTTCAGCAGTAGTTCGAGCCGATTATGAATCACCAACCTGTTTGTGAAATGTTTTGAAAGTAATATAAGATAAGTGCGTTAGGCACATTAATATACCTGAATGGTTCGTCCCGTCGGAAGGCCATTCTTGCTCCCGGTTATGAATGATTCTTAATCAAACTTTGGTTAAGTCAATCTGATTAGTCGATGGAGGCTTTTCAAAATGTGATGTGATTAATATGAGTTCCCAACAATTGTTTATGCTTCTTAAAGAAACCACAAGCGGTGGTGTTCTCTCTCTTGATTATGCAAGTCTCCTTCTTTTTCTCTATAAGACTGCTAACTGTTGGATCATAATCCGAGTCTAATCTGATTTGGATGCCAATATGTTTAGTTACAACCATAAGAACCAAGTTAGATTCTCCGCTTGCTTAGTCTTTCATTAGACTAACCCGTCCATCTTCTTTTCTTTTATATGGTCTGATGGTGTCCACCGTTGGTTTACGACACATCAGGTTCTTCTTGGAAGTTGATTCTAGAGGCGAATTCAGAGGTTTGAAGCTCCAGAAATTGCAGAAAGGTTTCCAATGGCTATACTTGAGTGAAGTTCTTGGTTAGGCTTCTGCAAAGCGAAGTGGGAAAGAAGTTAAGAACTTAAGGAAGACTTGATGAAGACTTTGTTTAAATAGAAGGTTGTTCTATTTATTTAGTAATTCTTTTTAAGTTAAGGCTTGGATAAGACCTTTTATTCTCTTTTCCGCTGTAAAGTTTTACTTAATTTTGTTAGGTTTTAAATGGTTTCTTTTACCTTGTTCTAGTGAGTTCTCTCAGGTTAAAGCCTTGGGTAACTCTAGTTTAGTCCTAATCGTGGTTACTGGCGGTAATACCTCCAGGGTAAGTAAGGGGGTGTTACAGAAGCATGGCTCAGGGGGTTTCTTATGCTCGCTCGAGCACGAGACAAGAACAAGAACAAGAACAAGAACAAGGGTGTTGGAAAAGGGTTTTAAAAGGTTGACATCGGGCCAAGGAATGAGGAATCAACATATTGACTTAAGCTTGGTTTTCATTAATTTTGATGTAACTAAAAACGAATACAAAGAAGCTTATTTAAAGGAATAGGGGTCGGCCAACCCTAGTAGCAATTCCTAATGGGCTTAGGCCTTAACTAGACCATAAGCCATCCCATTCTACAAGAATGAGGCACACCTAAAAATAGAAATAACTAAAAAGAGAAATGCTAAAATGGAAAATTACTCAAATATAGAAAATACATAATAAATTCAACTAAGCCCTGCGCCAAGAATGGGCGCCTTGATTTGGGTCGTCTCGGACTAGTCGGAACCAGGTCTAAGTCGGGTCGGATCACATCATTCTCCCCCCTTAGTTTTGAAGCGTCCTTGCTTCGAAATGGTGATGGAAAAGGAGAGCACCGTTTCAATTATTCAGGGATCATCATCGGCATTGGACTTCTCAAAGATTAGTACGTATGGTGTCGGCGTGGGAGCAAGTGTGACTACGGACTTGACTTGTGGCTCGGCATCGGATATTAGTGACAATGGCATGTCAATCGACTTGTTCGGCGCCGAAGGCAAATACCTGGAAGGTGTCGTATCTAGAGTCGTGGGCGGTCACGAGAATCAAGGCTTTGGATTGAGTCATCAGTGTCACAACGACACGATCTTCGTCGTGAGTCTAGTCTTGACTTTGGCCTCGACGTCGGGGTTTGCAGTCGAAGGAGAATCCGTGGTAGGAACCATGAGTACTGAGGGGTACCGATCTGATGTCATGGATGCGGAAAGGACTCGCTAGGGATCCGAGGTCGGGTCGACACTCTCAATTAATGTCGGGACAATTGTAGGAGTCAGTAATGTAGGTGCGGGTGCGCGCATCGGGCTGGATTTTTAGCTTCGGGTAGTGGTGTGCTAATTCGCACGAGTCTCTGCTGGGTACATGGTGAGGGGACTCGAGATAGCAGCGCAAAAGGCTCAAGTGGAGTCTCGTCATAATTCTGAGGGACTAGGATGACTGGATGGCGAGGGGTAGGCTCGAGTGTAGTCTATGTTGGGTAGTAAGAGGGCTCGTTGTAATGTTAAACCCATTGGGTTGGCGGCCTAGCGGTGGGATCCGGTTAGGGTGGCCATGAGGGACTTGTCAGAGTGGTATCCTAGCGGGAGGGATCTAGTCAAGGTGGCCATGAGGGAATTATCGGTATGGTCGGGCTAGGGCATGATCCGAGTGATGGGGCCAAGTATAGGACATAGGTCAATATTGTGGGATTTGGGAGGCCAAGATTTGAGGGATCGATTTTGGAAGGTTGGGATTTTTTTGATAGAATTTTAGGATAATGCAAGATTTGGTGGGATTTGGATATGGTAAGATGTGATCTTGCAGATTTGGTGGAATAATATTTTTTTGGAAATGGCTATGATCTGGTTAGGCAAGATTTGGCAAGTGGGGATTTTGTAGAGATATGGGATAAGATTTTCGGATGGCCTAGTGTTAGGGTGAGCGGCAGTGGATCAATGGTGGATGGCTTCGGTCACAAGTCAAAATCGACAAGCGAAGGGGCGCGGCGAGATGCGAAGGCATGGATCCTTGTCACTGTCAGTGTGTGTTGGAAGTCGAGTCCAAGCAGCGGGACTCGGCGCAACGTCACAAGTCTTGGCACATCAAGGGTGTGCCAACACCGAGTCGCGGAGACTAGCATCTTGATGTAGAGGGGTGAGTCTGGCACGCTCATTGTGTTGCAAGGGTAGTGTCGTGGTGCGACAACAAGCGCTTGATCAGTGGAATCGAGGGTGAGTCTAAATAAGCCGAAGAAGAGAAACGATTTGAGCTGTTTGAGCTATGATACCAATTGATGCAGTCCGACTAAGGGTCAGTCCGCAAGGGTGCCCGATCTAGGCTATAACGGTTTGGACCTTCTCCGTAGGGTAATTGGGATTAGTACGAACCACAAAAACATGGCACGCGAGTCTCTTATGCTCGCTTGGGCGAGGGTGGGGCAAGACTGTTGGGATTTATGGAGCCCAATTCGAGATTTGGCGAAAAATGAAGAGAAGGCGGAGCAAAGGAGCAAACCGCGACCGCGGCCTGAAAGCGTGGAGAGCGCTGCTTAAAGCGCGGCCTTGTTTTCTGAAGGTGCAAGTGGCATAATTCCAATAGAATGGAAAAGCGCGGCCGCGCTTTTCTGGTGCAACCCGCGTTTTTCGCGGCGTCCGAAGAAATGTGTTTTTTATTGGAGCACGAGTTGCACGAGTTTCTAGGGTTATGCTTTGGCCTCTTTGTTTTCTATTTAAACCTAATTAGGATTATTGTAATTGGTGTAGTAGGTTAAGCAGTGTGCTTGAAAACTTGAAAGCAGAGAGGGAAAAATCAGAGTGTTAGAGAGATTAGGTTAGACTAATCAGATCAGTATAGAACAGTGGACCAGGTCTTGTAATCCTTGAAAGTCTCAGATCTAGTGAAAAGTCCCTGGCTTGGTAGTGCCCCCAAACGTAGTCATTTTGACGAACTAGGTCAACAAATTCTCTTTTTCTAGTTTATTATTTATTTTCTTACTTCTCTTGTGAATATGTGAGATTGTTATTGTTGCAAGTAGGTCGAATTTCCCAACAAAGACAAGAACAAGAGCATTGGAAAAGGGTTTAGAAGGGTTGACGTCGGGCCAGGAAGGAGGAATCAACATCTCGACTTCTTCTTGGCTTTCATTACTTTTGACGTAACTAAAAACGAATACAAAGAAGCTTATTTAAAGGCATAGGGGTCGGCCAACACTAGTAGCAAATCCTAATGGGCTTGAGCCTTAACTAGACTAAAGGCTAGCCCATTCTAAAAGATGAGGCACACGTCTAAAAGTAGAAATAACAGAAAAGGGAAATGCTAAAACGAAAAATGACTAAAATATAGAAAATACAAATTTAAATTCAACTAAGCCCTACGCCAAGGAGGGCTCGAACTAGTCGAGATTGGGTCGGGTCTGAGTCGGGGTTGGATTATATTAACAGTCAATACGACGATCCCTAAATCCACTTGCCAACAGATGATGGTGGCCATGTTCAATGCTTCAACTTTTGTTTCATTATCGAATGAGCAAAAGTACACGAGTTTGATTCTCACAGGACTCTGTTTCGTTCACAATTCCATATTCGGTCACTATGACATCAAGCTCCGGAACATTTTGTTGTTCGACGACGGGGAGGTGAAGATCTTCGATCTCAAGCTTCCAAGGGAGAGGAAAATTTAAAGGGAGAACAAAAAGAAGAGATACAAATTGAGGGGAATCCTCTATACATGTCATCAAGGATCGTCGCCGGCGAGGATGGAATTTCGTGGCCGACATCCGGGCTATGGGTTGCGTCACAGGAAAGATGGAAATGCAACTAATTTGAATATGGAGGACAGAAGAGTAAAATGAATTGTAAATTTTTATACTTTCATTGACATTGGTATTTACACTACACTAGCTATACCCCATTAATTGGTAATGTAGTAAGACTTAAACAGTACCAGTATTTGCGATCACTAACTGATAATGCGTATTTATGATCGTCGATAACTAATTTCTTGGAAACGAAAGAATGATAACAGTATTCCCAAGCAATGTTGGTCACCAATATACCTTTAAAGACATCAAGTCCAACAGAAAATTACAATCATCCACAAGGAGGGTAATAAAAACTTGTACCATGGATAACAAACAATCAAACAGGGCATTATGTTATAGAACAGTAAGTCTAAGACAGAAGACAATAATACATTGCCTTAAGACTCTAAAATTTGGTACAACAACATAACTTCATGTATTGTTACTTGCTTGATGCTTACTCTATGTTGATCCTCACAACCTTCTTCGGTTGAGCCCGGTTGGAAGAATCGGCTGCTTTGTTACTGAGTTCTGTTCCAAACCCTAACGTGCAAAAGCAGATTAAGTATAGGTTCAGAATCAAACATATGGCACTTGAAAGCTATTGCAAGCTTTACAAATAGCATATTCATAAATAAAACATGGAGATGTTAGCAAATTATGCTCTGACCTGCTCCTGTAAAAGCAGTAGATGAATTGCCACTCCAAGGAAGATGTCTTCCAGCATTTCCTCTCCAGGATTTTTCAAAATTTTCAAGCTCATCTGTGGGAAAAAGTTGAAAAAAGAAGTTGAATCCTGAGAAGTGGCAAGTAACAATTAAACATCTGATCCAACTGTAATAAGTGAAAATGTATAATGCTAACCTTGGTTGAGATTGTGCAGAGTCTGCATTGTCTCTACTTTGCCATCAGACTTCAGCTTTCTTGTTAATGAATGACCCTTTAATAGACAGCAAGAAAACATCAGTCCACCGAAAAGTTCTAATACTTCAAGAAAGAAAGCCTAATAGCTTCAAGAGAACATCATACAAAATTGCAAGTTTTCCTGATTGCATGCAATCTCTCAGTCAGATAGAGGGAATAATAAAACCAAGGCCCTAAATGACCAATTTACCAATGTGCATGTTTTATCTGTCAGCATTTTTATAAAAAAGAAAAATTGACATGTTATCATTGTTTTCTTTAAACATGTTGGCCCCTAGCCTCCAATATACGGTTAAATTAAACCACGCATATTATTGTGGTGTCTGTCTAGACTTGTTTCTCTGCAATACAACTAACCTCCTCCAATATACAGTTAAATTAGACTTGTTGCCTTCACTTTACAAGCCATATAAACCACAAATCTTCAAAACAGCCTATGCTTAAAGATGTCAGTTTACCACATACCAATAAAAAGTATGATGATGTAAGAAATAGCTTTCATATACAGTTACAGAATTGAAATAATGTAATGTATGTAGAGGACTTTCTGAGAATAATAGTACCTTGCAGGAACAGCGAATTAAGAACTCCTTGTGAAGATTTTTTTCATAAAAGCAATGAAGGAAATTTCTTTTGTTAATCATGTTAAATGTTAGTAGAAAATGCTAAATACAAACATTTTCAATTCTGAGTAATCCTTTTGAAATAAAAAAGAGAAAAAAAAAATATGAAACCACACACTACTTTCTAGAATCATGAGATGTAAAAGGCAAAAAATTAAAAGACTTCTTAGTACCTTATCATGAACTCCCTTTGAAACCCTATGTTTTGCTTCACCTGTACTCTTATCTGCTTCTTTGCATTCTTCCATTAGCACCTAGGAATACACATTTTCAGCACTCAGTCGAATTCAAGACCAAGATAAAGTCACAAACTGGTGATATCAATTATGCAATGACTCACTCCATCATCACCCATTCTTCTCGTTGTGGAAGAAGTGTAATATGCTCCATCAACTCCACCATAAGTGACTTTACAACTGTGGAATTGGTAAGTCCGAGCTGGTGTTCCTTCAGCCTTGTTGGAATCTATCCTATGAGAAACATTTTCACTGTCTCCAACTGCAAAACCAAGATAGTCCTTAAACTGCTGATGAAACAGAAAGCTCAAACAATGAAATAATCATGGAATGCTACTCACTTTCAGATTCATCATCAGGGTGATCAACAAACGGTCCCTTGTCACCTTTGTTTTCTTGTTCTTCTTCTATCTCATCATCAGAGTTGAGTTCGTGAATTATTGGCCCTTTTGGCACAGGCCCTGATGGCGGTTCATTCTGAGGAGTGGCTTGCATAGATATATTGCCAAATGGGCGTGTGAAAAATGGATCATTAAAAGGATTTCTACCAAAAATTGAATTAGTGAAGCCTCCAAAGCTTCCAAGACCACCAAATATGTCGAACGGATCCCTCGTGTCTCTGGCATCTCTTCCATTTTCCATCTTCTAACAACTAAGAATATAGAACAAGAACAAGAGATGTCTCACAATTAGGAATATCACTCTACGAGAAATAAAGATCATGCAGGACTTGAAAAGGATCCTGAATCCGTCATCGCAAACGATTCAGGTGATCTCAAGTTGATCCTGTAATCAAATGGTAGGGCAAATTGTGCTGTTCTGCTACCCAAACTCAAACGACAATCAAACTCGCAATCCCCAATTCAAAATTGGTAACATGTGGCGAGAAATTCATGTAATTACATAAAACGGAATGTGTAATACACCGATTTAGAGCTGAAAATGAGAAAGAATGTACCTTTCAAATTGAATTCAAGATCAAAGAAGACAAATAAATGGAGAGATAAGCAGAAGGCTCCCTTTTTTGGTCGAAAAAGAAAGCGCTAGAAACAGCCGATTGGACTCCGTCACCGTGTAATATATATAAATGGCAGGTGAAGGGCTTCTCTAGAGAATTCAAATGGCAAGAAAACAAAGACTTCAATGTGACACGTGGCGTCAAGTTGGAGCCTTTTCCTCCTGGAATCAAAAACAGCCGATTGGAGTATTGGAGCCTTGGAGGTGCCACTAGAAAGTTCGCGTCATTTTACAATTAAAAAAACATCGGAAATTTCGTGTGTAATCTTCGCATGATAGTCCTGCACTTTTTAGTATTTCGTGTGGTAACCCCGAGTTCATTGTATATTTCATACTATATCCATTAATCATTCTGTTAGGTTGGAGTGAAAAAAAACGTTAGCTTGATTGGGGTTAAAAAACAAAATTAAATATGAGAAAAGAAAAAGTGAAGAAAGAGAATAGAGAAGTTGTCTTCCTGAATCATGTGGGATAGAAAGGGGAAGGAGAAGGGGAAGAAATCTTGTCGTCCGTCATTCTGGTTTTCGTCTACGTGTCTTGGCGAAGAGAGAGGTTGCGACTCGCGAGCACGAGCGGATCTCCAAACCTACGACCACAAGCGACTTCTTTGGTGTGACAGTAAAAAGGTTTCTCTGGCGTGATCACGAGCGTCTTCGATGGTCGATTTGAAGACCAAGATAACGACGATAGCAAGGCCACCAGAATTCATTTGGGGTATTTTCTTATAAATTTCGGTGCTTTTTTTTATCAATTTGAAAAACAATTAGGGGTTATGACTTTAATTTAGGATTTAGGGCTTTCTGATAAGATTTTACCTATTATTTGTCTGTTGGAATTGCAACGAGTTCTAGATGTGAAGGTTTGTGGACTTTGACATTGATTTATAGCTTGTTGTTTGTCTTTTTATGGAATTGCTCTAAATGATTAATGGCCTTGATTAATTTGGATTTGTTAAATGAATCTGCTGGTGTCTATGACGTAGTAGTGTACTGTTATATCATGTTTATGTATATATTGGTGTTCTACTGAATTGCCTAGAGGCCCTAGACATGGCTGAGTAATAATTGCCTTATATTTATGATTTCTTCTAGCATAAATTGGTGTTTATGCTTAGTTGTTATTTTTTTAAATAAGCAAAAAAAAATTGGCAAAGTAAAATACCATACATGGAAATTGAAGATAAGAACAAGGGTTTCTTTGTTGTATTGAAGCTATGGTTGTGGTAGATATTCTTAAGCGGTGGTGGATGATGTGAATTTAAAAGATCCAGGCATGTTACGGTAGTGCTCAGGATTGATTGGGGTTTCTTCTTTGCAATTGAGTAAAACAAGTGTGATGTTCTGAACTTTACTTACAAGGTGATCTCTTACTTGTTTACCTTAGACCATGTACATTCGTGAAACCCATGAAACTCAAAAAATATTCACTTTTTTCATTTCTCTCTCTCCACATCATCTTAAACTCTCACAATTTCATTTCATGAAACTCACTTCAATATCAATGAAATCCATGAAACCACTTTTATACTTTTCTCATTTCCCAACAACCATTTATTTATGTATACACAATTACAACTATACCCTTCATTTATTAATTTTAAATATTTCTTTATCTCATTAAACAAATTATAATTTGGCTAATTTTATTATATTTTTGAGTTTTGGGTTTAGGGTATAGTTGTAATTTAATTTTAAACAAAGTACAAGTGATTAATATGTGTTTGTTTACCCATAATCAACCCAAAAAAATAATTTAATTTTAAAGTGAATCAAATATATATAAAATTGGTATCTATGGATAGATAAAAAAAATCATTACTTATAATATAATTTATTTTTATTTTTATTAATTTAAAATTAGTTAAAATAACCAAATACTAACCTATACAAATTTATATTAAATTAGTCAAAAGGGAGTGCCAAGTGGCACTCCCCCATTGGCTCACTCAATTAGTGGGCTGATATGAAACTCATTTCATGAGTTTCGAATTCCGAAACCCACACGTAGAGTTTCACCAATTGTTTTTTTCTTTTAATTGAAAAGGGCGTGAAATTCTGGTGAAACCGATTTCGGTTTCGCCATTGCCCATGCTCTTAGTGATTGGTATAGGATAATAGGTTTCAGAATACTTCCGCATAGATCTTTGTCTAAAAATTACTTTGTTGCTTTGCTTTTGATTTGGAAAAGACCTTTCTTTATAACCAATTTCAAGCTATTTGCGAGAAGCTTGGTAGCCTAGTTATATTTTTGTAATGGATTTGGTTGAAAATATTATAAGTTGTTTTTGCGGATACACATGTAATTAACTTTGAGTGCAAACTTGTTCATAAATCTATTAGCTCAAATGATAGAGCATGTGCTTAAGCACAAGATGTGAGTTCGAATCCTACATGGACTAATACAAGCAAAGATTGTTCTTATGGCTATGAAATGATTTTTCTTTTGTTCGAACAGGAAAAACTTTCTTCAAGTAATGAACAAGACAAATTTGTTTGTTTCTTAGCCAGAAGTTTCTTTGTAATTTTTCTCCATCTGTTTCTTTATGGGAAGACAAGTTTTGATTTCTTCGAGTCACCTTCTTTATACCTTACAATTTGACTGATCAGCTATTCTCTTGCCTATTGTTAGTGAGGGAGGAATCCTACAATTTCATGTGTTCTTTGAGGAGTTAGTTTGAGTTGGTTGAAACTAGCTTGCTTTCTACTATTGAATTATACACTGAGAGGACTTCTTTTTTCAAAGGAAATAGGATGTTGCCATTTCAATTTGACTGATCAGCTATTCTGTTGTCTATTGTTAGTGAGGGAGGGATCCTACAAATTTCATGTATTCTTTGAGTTAGTTTGATTTGGTTGAAAAACATTTCTCTTGAACATTTTTCCCCATTCTTTATTGTTCTCTTTTGTTGTGTAAATAAAAGATAAACCATATCATAAAGCCCTAAATCCTAAATTGAAGCTCTAATTCCTAATTTTCAATTGATAAAAATCCCGAATCGATGAAATCCTTAATTTTCAAATTGATAAAAAAAATGAATTTCAATTATCTCTCCGTCGTCATCGTCGAGGTCTTCAAAATCGATACCTTCAGGACCGCCAGAGACGCTCTTGCTCGCGCGGGAGAAGCCACTGGTGCTCGCAGTTTTGGAGAGTTCTTCGTAATCACCTTCTGTCCCGTTCACCACTATTTTCTTTTCTTTTTTATTAAAAGAAACTTAACCCCAAGCTAACGGTTTATACTCCCAAATAACGGAATGAGTATGGTGCAAAAAAAAACATGAACTCGAGGTTACTACACGAAATACTAAAAAGTATAGGACACCACGCGAATTTGGCATAATCTTGGGGTTACCTAACGAAATTCCCAAAAAACATTTGGGGGTAACTACAAAAAATTCAAATTCAATCTAATTTTTTGACGAATTTTAAATTGAATCCTATATGTTATTTATGAGTTTGGTTTTAATGAAACCAATCCATCTATCTATCTATATATATATGAAACAAGTCACTTTTCTAACATATGTCGGCTTCACATTTATTTCACCTATGTGTCGTCTCCATTTTCAATTCGCCTATGTGATGTCACATCATCAATACTCTAAAAAATAATTTAATACTAATTTTATAAAATAATATTTATAATATTTTCTTTTATTTTTATATATGTTTGTTACAAACTAATAACTAAATCTTAGATTCATTCTTATCTCATTCTACTATGATTAGTTATATATTTTATTGATTAATTATATATTCAAATCTCATATTATAATGAAAAAAATTATATAAGTTAGAATTAAAATTTTGTTTGATATTATATGTATAGATTTTAAATTTGAACTTATGTGTACAAATTTAAAAATTGCTAAACTAATTCATTTTCTTTTAGTAAAGGAAAAAAGAAAATATAAGGTCTTATATTAAAATAATGCATAAATTTTATTCATATTGACATAAAAAAAATTAATTTATTTTTAAAATAAATAATTTATATTTGAATAAACCCGTACAAAGTAGGATACTTACGCTAGTGTAATATCTATTGGAGAAAAGGGGATGCACAAGCCAAATTCAGTTGTTTTGAGATTAACATACATTATCCAAAATTCCCAAACAATCGAAAAGTCTTCTAAAAAGTAAAAACACTAAAGGTTAGTTAGTTATGTGTAAAGCATTGAATCCTAACCATGTGCATTTATCATCTTTGTTCTAGTGGGCACATACGTATGGTTTAGTCATGATTAAAGGTAAAATCTATTGGAAAAAAAGGGATGTACAAGCCAAAGTTTCTGTGAGATTAGCTGAACATTCTCCAAAATATCCCAAACAACCAAAAAGCCTTCTAAAAACACTACTCCGTATTAGTTAGTTACTAGTATGTATTCCCGTACCTTATACGGATTTTTCTTAAATAAAATATTAATAATAAAATATTTTCAAATATATTTATTATTCGAGAAAAATAATCATATAAATACTTAAATATAAATTTTGAATAAATATTTAAAATTAATAAACTATAAAAGTTGTTTATTTGAAACAATAATATTTTATTAGTAATGGTTGGTACTCAACCCATTCAACCATGCAATGGATCCACCAATCTAAAGGCGAACCAAAAATTAACCTAGCATGGATCAACAAACTCAACATCCCTCCCAAAGTGAAAAATTTTCATTTGGAAAGTAGCTAGAAATGGCTTGCCAACTAAGATGAGGCTCGCTACCAACCATATTCCGATTCCGCAAGGCTGTGAGGCCTGTAACTGCATGAAGGAAGACACTAACCATGTGTTAATCTCGTGCCCCTTAACCGAGGAAACCATCAAATCCGTAAATCCCAAACTTTGCCGAATCACCAACCAAATTTCCCCAGGGGATAAAAAAACCACATGTTGTCCTGGATGAGATAAGAATGCGATCAACCAAAGAGGAAATGGAACTCCTCGCTAATACCTGGTGGTGCCTATGGTACTCTAGGAATAAAAGAGTTTTCGACAACAACAACAATACTAACTTGAATAACGCCGCACATATTTGCGATTTTATTTACAACCAAATTAAAAATTGTAAAAATACGGAAACCTTGGCCTCGGAGAATCCACGTTCTGGAACGGATAGAGGTGGGCCTAAGAGAAATCCCACAAAATGGGCAAAACCCGGAAGAGATTTTATTAAATTGAATTTTGATGGTGTAGTGAATGCGGATGGTGTGACTTCTTACGAGTTCATTCTCAGGGACTCTTGCGGCTCCCCCATCCACTTTGACGGAGGACTGATTGGTCATCAATCTGTTCTGACATCTAAGACCATCGCCTTACGCCAAGGACTTCTCGAGGCCATTCGTCGTGGCATTCCCCGGATCCAGATTGAAGGCGATAATTTGCGGCTGGTCAAGGCCGTTCTTGGTGACTGGCGCTGCCCGTGAGAGATTAAGTTGCTTCGTTCGGACATCCACTGCTTGTTGGCTCGTTTCCAGGATTGAGGTATCTCTCACGTCAACCGTGAATGCAATTCGGTGGCGGACTACATCGTTGGCTCATTCCGACACGTCTCCTCTATTCCACTTGCAGTTGACTAGGGTTTACACACCCTCATCCGCCAGGATGCCCTTGGGCGGTCACTAGTCTGTTAGTGACCACCCAAACTCCTTTCCTTATCAAAAAAAATATTTTATTAGTATTACAAATTAAATTAATATCCAAAACATGATAATTTATTTAATTATGAAAATAGATAAGTAATAAGATAAAAACTTAGAAGTTTATTATATACATGGGACCGTTCAAAATAAACTTAATTATAGTGATATAAGATTGTACGTACATTACACTATCTTTATATTAAACTTAATTATTTTGCCAAACATTGGTTTTAATAAAAGGGGTAGTTTGGTCCAATCTAAAAGCGACATGTGTTGTTTAATAATTTTCTTAACCTCCGCTTAAGTATATTGTTATGATATGATAGATAGATTGATAGATTAGATTTTTTTATTATTGCATAATGCATAGTTATTTTGGAGAAAAATTTTCAAACAATGAAATATTTCTTAGAATTTGATATATGAAAGATTGTTAAATTTAAATATTATGAAATATTTCATATATTTTTTATAATCTTGTCGAAATTTACAGATTTATAGAATTGGATATTTTTTTTTATTTAATGGTTATTTTGCAAAAAATTGCCAAATCCAAATCTTATAGAATATTTCACATGGATATAAATAATAATTCTATTATATGCGGGATCTACAATTATTTTTATCCAATAAAAATTTAAACCAATCAGATTGGTTTTAAAAAAAGTGGTGTGGTCCAATCGAAAAGTGATATGTGTTATTTAATAATTTTTTTAACCTCCTCTTTAGTATATAGTAATGATGTGTAGAGCTATATTGAACCATGACCATGCATGATCTATACATATACTAAAGAAGTCACTTTTCTGATACATGTCGACCTCACATTCATTTTGCCTATGTGTCACCTCCATATTCAATTCGATTATGTGGCGCCACATCATCAATACTCTAAAAAACCATTTAATACTAATTTTAAAAAAATATATTTATAATTATTTTTTTTATTTTTATATAGGTTTGTTACAAACTAATAACTAAATATTAGATTCATTCTTATCTCATTGTACTTTGATTAGTTATATATTTTATTAATTAATTATATATTCAAATCCCATATTATAATGAAAAAATTATATAAGTTAGAATTAAATTTTTGTTTGATATTATATGCATATGGAGTTTGGTTCAAATAAAATAACTCCTTATCCTATAAAATAAGGAGGTTTAGAACCCTTAGATCTCCTTGATCCAAGGGCTGATATTTTCGGAAATTAGGGACGCGGTGGCATTTTCGTAATTTCTCGAAAATTACAAAAGTACATCGTTATGGTGAAAAAGTGCATTACTAAACCCAAATTTTTTGGGCGATTCAATTCAATCGGAATTGAGTCAATTGGACGCCTAGGATGATGCACTTTTTTGGTTTAGTAATGCACTATTAGGTACTCCCTCCGTCCCTACATGTTTGTCATCTTTCCGCTTCTGTCGTCCCTAAATGTTTGTCCTTCTCCCCCTTCTGTCCTTTTATATCTACATTTTTCTTACAATATTACCCCCATTCAATATATCTCTATCCCTATCATCCAATCAAAAATCAACTACAATACCCCTTTTAGTCATTTCCTTTGTTCTTCTCTTTCTTCTCATCTTTATCTATCAACATCATACTTTCTCCCCTCTTCCTATTGGCTACTTTTTCCTCTCTTTTTTCTTCTTAATTAGTGTGAAATTGTCCTTTTAGGACAAACATTTAGGGACGGAGGGAGTATTTCACAATGCACTTTTCCACCATAATGGTGCACTTTTACAATGAACCCAACATGGAATGTGCCCTGCTGGCTTCATTTTTGTTTGCACTTTTTCGACTTACTAATGCACTTTTTGTATTTAGCAATACACTTTTTCACGATAGCGATGCGAGAAATTACAAAAATGTCACCGCGTCCCTAAAAGGGATAGAATATCAGCCATTGGATCACCTTGATCCAAGGGCTCTAAATGCTCCTTATTTTATAGGATAAGGAGTTGTTTTATTTGAACCTTACTCATATGTATAGATTTTAAATTTGAACATATGTGTACAAATTTAAAAATTGCTAAACTAATTTATTTTCTTTTAGTAAAGGGAAAAAAAATATTGGGTCTTATATTAAAATAATGCATAATTTTATTCATATTTACATAAAAAATTCAATTAATTTATTTTTAAAATAAATAATTTATATTTGAATAAACCCGTACAAGGTAGGGTACTTATGCTAGTGTAATATCTATTGAAGAAAAGGGGGTGTACAAGCCAAATTCAATTGTTTTGAGATTAACATACATTATCCAAAATTCCCAAACAATCGAAAAGTCTTCTAAAAAGTAAAAACACTAAAGGTTAGTTAGTTATGTGTAAAGCATTGAATCCTGACAATGTGCATTTATAATTTTTGTTTTAGTGGGCACATACACATGGTTTAGTCATGCAGATGATTAAAGGTAAAATCTATTGGAAAAAAGGGATGTACAAGCCAAAGTTTCTATGAGATTAGTTGAACATTTTTCAAAATATCCCAAACAACCAAAAAGCCTCCTAAAAACACTATTCTGTATTAGTTAGTTATGTATAGAGCATATATTGAACCATGACCATGCATGATCTATATATATATACTAAAGAAGTCACTTTTCTGACACATGTCGGCCTCACATTCATTTCTCCTATGTGTCGCCTCCATATTCAATTCGCGTATGTGGCGTCACATCATCAATACACTAAAAAACAATTTAATACTATTTAAAAAAAAAGATATTTATAATTATTTTGTTTTATTTTTATATAGGTTTTTTACAAACTAATAACTAAATCTTAGATTCATTCTTATCTCATTCTACTTTGATTAGTTATATATTTTATTGATTAGTTATATATTCAAATCTCATATTATAATGAAAAAATATATAAGTTAGAATTAAACTTTTGTTTGATATTATATTTATAGATTTTAAATTTAAACATATGTGTACAAATTTATAAATTGCTAAACTAATTTATTTTCTTTTAGTAAAGGAAATAGAAAAGATTGGGTCTTATATTAAAATAATGCGTAAATTTTATTCATATTGACATGACAAAATTAAATTAATTTATTTTTTAAATAATTAATTTATATTTGAATAAACTCGTACAAGGTACATGTACTTATGCTAGTGTAAAATCTATTGGAGAAAAGGGGATGTACAAGCCAAATTCAGTTGTTTTAATATTAACATACATTATCCAAAATTCCCAAACAATAGAAAAGTCTTCTAAGAAGTAAAAACACTAAAGGTTAGTTAGTTATGTATAAAGTATTGAATCCTCACCATGTGCATTTATCATCTTTGTTCTAGTGGGCACATACGCATGGTTTAGTCATGCAGATGATTAAAGGTAAAATCTATTGGAAAAAAGGGATGTGCAAAACAAAGTTTCTACGAGATTAGCTGAACATTTTCCAAAATATCCCAAACAACCAAAAAGCCTCCAAAAAACACTACTCTATATTAATTAGTTATGTGTAGAGCATATATTGAACCATGACCATGCATGATCTATATATATATATATACTAAAGAAGTCACTTTTTTGACACATGTCGGCCTCACATTCATTTCGTCTATCTGTTGCCTCCATATTCAATTCGCTTTTGTGGCGCCACATCATCAATACACTAAAAATTAATTTACTACTAATTTAAAAAAAATATTTATAATTATTTTGTTTTATTTTTATATAGGTTTGTTACAAACTAATAACTAAATCTTAAATTCATTCTTATCTCATTCTACTTTGATTAGTTATATATTTTATTGATTAATTATATATTCAAATCTCATATTATAATGAAAAAAATATATAAGTTAGAATTAAACTTTTTTTTGATATTATATGTATAGATTTTAAATTTAAACATATGTGTACAAATTTATAAACTGTTAAACTAATTTATTTTCTTTTAGTAAAGGAAAAAAGAAAATATTAGGTCTTATATTAAAATAATGCGTAAATTTTATTCATATTGACATAACAAAATTAAATTAATTTATTTTTTAAATAAATAATTTATATTTGAATAAACCCGTACAAGGTACATGTACTTATGCTAGTGTAAAATCTATTGGAGAAAAGGGGATGCACAAGCCAAATTTAGTTGTTTTGAGATTAACATACATTATCCAAAATTCCCAAACAATCGAAAAGTCTTCTAAAAAGTAAAAACACTAAAGGTTAGTTAGTTATGTGTAAAGCATTGAATCCTCACCATGTGCATTTATCATCTTTGTTCTAGTGGGCACATATGCATGGTTTAGTCATATAGATGATTAAAGGTAAAATCTATTGGAAAAAGGGATGTACAAGCCAAAGTTTCTCTGAGATTAGCTGAACATTTTCCAAAATATCCCAAACAACCAAAATGTCTTCTAAAAACATTGTATTAGTTAGTTATGTGTAGAGCATATATCGAACATGACCATGCATGATCTATATATATACTAAAGAAGTCAGTTTTCTAACACATGTCAGCCTCACATTCATTTCGCCTATGCGTGACCTCCATATTCAATTCACCTATGTGGCACCACATCATCAATACTCTAAAAAACAATTTAATACTAATTTAGAAAAAAATATTTATAATTATTTTATTTTATTTTTATATGAGTTTGTTACAAACCAATAACTAAATCTTATATTCATTCTTATCCCATTCTACTTTGATTAGTTATATATTTTATTGGTTAATTATATATTCAAATCTCATATTATTATGAAAAAATTATATAAGTTAGAATTAAACTTTTTTTGATATTATATGTATAGATTTTAAATTTAAACATATGTGTACAAATTTAAAAATTGCTAAACTAATTTATTTTCTTTTAGTAAAGGAAATAAAATAAAATATTGGGTCTTATATTAAAATAATACGTAAATTTATTCATATTGACATAAAAAATATTAAATCAATTTATTTTTAAAATAAATAATTTAAATTTGAATAAACCCGTACAAGGTACGGGTACTTATGCTAGTTCTTATTCTATTATATGAGGAGTATTCAAGACCCTTGAATCTCCTTGATCTAAGAGTTGATGTTCTTTCCCTTACATTTTAGGCGGGGGTACTTTTGTGTTTTTACTTCTTTTAATAAAGTATTTTGTTTTATTTCTTCAAACCCATGGTTGAACGAAGATTGGTGGTGATTTCTCCACTGTGTGTTACTCGCTCCTTCGTCTTTCTTCCATCCGACTTCCGAAATTATTGAACGAAGACCATGGCAGAAAGTGGTAATTTGTTCTTTCTTTTCTGATTTAACGTTATTTGAAATTCTAGGGTTTAAAACTATCTAAAAGGGGTGTGTTGTGTGTGAAATTTCCATGGTTGATTTTGATTTCATATATATGATTCGGCCATAACAATAGGTTTGAATATAGAGGCTTTTTTATTTCTTCCATCCGTCGTATTCGATTGATTTTTTGGTGATGAAAGCTAGGTTTTTTAAATTTTGATTGACATACATTTCTGGCAGAAGACAACAAAAACTCAATCATTATCATCTTCTCGTTGCTACTTGAATCCAAATCTCCTTGATCAGTACTCTTAACCGATCTTCTCCTGTAATCGTCCACCAAATCCTAAAAAAACGCATCAATCTTATCAAGCAGAGCCTGAAGCTTCCACTCTCCTTCTCTGATCCCAATCCACCTCAGCACTTGGCCATAACAATAGGTGTTAAAACCGTATAAAGGTCAAATTTTCACCACTTTGTATGAAGGTATTAACTTCTACAAAAGATATGCATTTAATACTATTGTGTGCACTTTTATTTTCGTACAAGTAGCCTATTAGCTCAAATGGTAGAGCGGTGTGCTTTGTGTACAAAGATGTAGGTTTGATTCCTACATGGGCTAATATGATATCTTACGTAAATTAACTTTTAATGCTTTTATTCTCAACATAACTAGCTAGGTACTAAATTAAATTATATTTTATCGTTGTCTGACAAATAACTAATTAACCACTATTTTCAAAGAAGGTCATGATCAAATTAGCTTATATGGGATTTGAACCCACATCTATGTGCGTAAGCACATTGCTCTTCAATTTGAGCTAATAAGCTTTTATTAAATTATGCGTTTAAACATGCACTAAAAATCTATTAAGTATAGATTTTTGTTGTAATCCAATGTAGGAAGTAAATTAAAACTCAACATAGTTTGAAATACAATTTTAAAGACTTTTTAATGCACTTTTTACATTTAAGAATACACTTTTCACATTTAAGGATGCATTCTTTCTGAACTTATCATAAAGGAAAAATACTAGCAAATGAGAATGCACTTTTCATACTATATAATACACTTTTGTTAGTTTGTACTTTATAGCATTAAACATACACTATAAACCATTAAGTATGATTTTTTTTATTAGAATCCAATTCAGGAAGTAAAACTCAACATGCATGTTTACAACTTTGAAATGGACTTTTGCAACACTCTTAAAATGCAACTTTTTACTAGTCAAGCATTCTCATTTTTTGACTTTTCAATGCACTTCATTTTTTACTACTTTGAATGAATTTTGATAAGAAGCAACCCATTTAAAGCATATTAGAATATGCCTTATTCCCACTTTCATCACATTAGAGTATTCAACATCCTCTTAAGTATAAGTTCAAAACATTAAAAGCCAAAAAAACTCAATATTCTATGCATCCTTTCCATAATCTAAAGAAGTCTAGCTTCTAGCTGAAGTGGTGATCAACTAATGTCAATCTCTACGAATTCTACCATTCAACTAAACCAGATATACAAAAGACAATCAAAGAAAGGGAATGTAAGGACCGGGGTGTTCCCCATAGGATATCTGATAATTCTGATTTGATTTAACTAATTAGTGTTAGTATCACTGGTTTTCCTGGTCAACCTGAATCTAAGATTAGTGTCCAACTTCTAGGTTTTCATTAGTATCGCAGGTTTTCATTAGTATCACTGATTCACAGTTCTATGTTATCCAATAGTTATTCTTAGTTAGATAAAAAAACGAATGTCAAACTTCATGTTAGTTCTTATCGACAATGAAAATCAATATCAAAGAAACCAAAATGTGACTATGGTTTTTACTAGATTATTGTGTATTCCCTTGTCTTGTTGAACAACTCCATGACATTTGAACAGAAAAACCTTCAGTACCAGAGGACAACCGATGTTTGACTGCAAACACCCTTCACAATAAAAAAGACTTCCTATTTTCATTTCTGAAAAAAAACTCAATTACTTCACCTATTTCCGCACCAACTCCTCAATTTCTAATACTTAATAAGAGCAACTGAAAGGAAACATTTCATAGAGAGCAACTGAAAGGAAATCAACACTAGCATAAAATTAAATTTCACAATCACCTTTGTCCAAACAATAAATTCAGAACATACCTTCTCCAAAACCAGAAATCAGATTGAGATTCTAGGGTTTCGAATTTACCTATGATACCCTTTCCTCCTTTTGTTTTGGGGGCATTTTGAAGCTTGAATGTGACGATGAAAGGAAGTGAGATTTGATGATGGAAGAACAATCGATTGAAGGGATTGAGCGGTCGACTGGATCGAGAGAAACGAGTGAGAATTCTCTCTCAGGATTGAGCGGTCGATTGGATCGAGAGAGAGAGAGAGAGAGAGAGAGAGAGAGAGAGAGATCGACTAGATCGATTGGATTGAAGGGGTATTTTGGTATATTAAGTCAGGGGGTATGTAATTTAATATATTTACAACTATGTCACTGTGGAGTTTTTTTTTATTTTAAAAATTCTCAATCTCCAATCGGAATAGTAGATATATTTAATCTAAAGGCTATAATTGTTCCTAATGTTATGATAAGAGTTTATTTTGCAATTAAGAACCAAACTCATAGCTTCGAAACCCATTATAATAAACTGATTATTGTTTGCATATTCATTAAATCAAGATACAAGTTGTAGGATATAAAATTAATATATAAATATAGTGTTTCAATATCTACCGACTCGATCTTACACCAAAAAAGTGGTCATTTGCTCGATTCTCACTAGCAAATAGGGGTGTTTAACGGGCTGATCTGACTTGATCTGGTGATTCGTAAAAATAAAATCAGTCGATCCGTGACCCAACTCATAACTTGACAACCGAGTTATAAGTTTTACAGGTCGGATCACGGGTCGATCCATTGACCCATTTAATCAGGCTAAACGGGTCAAAATGATCTTATTTAACCTTTTGACTTGCTTGACCCTTTTAATTTGTTTGGCTTGATTATTGGTCATTCTAACCCGTTTATGTTATTTAGACAAAAAGAACACCTTTCCCAGCGAACCAGTGAATATCCACCAAACACCGCTGGTGGAGCACATTCTAGCACTTAATTATAACTTATTTAAAGATTTTAGGGTATTAATATATTATTATAAATATTAAATATTATTATACTATTATAAAAATATTTAAAAATAATAATATTATGGGGGTTATGGGTTTTACAGGTTGACTCGTAACTCATAATCTCAAAAAATTTGACCTATGATCCATCCCGTAATTTATGAATCAGGTACTCGACCCATTAATTTCAAATCAGATCGGATCATATTACGGATCGTCATGCCATTTAAACAACCTTTGCTAGTAGCAAAAAAGGTACATTGTAGAACCAAGTCACAAATATCTTATTTGACTTGTCGTTTATTATTTAAGTGTTTAAGTAAGCCAACAACTCCAACCGAAATAATAAACAATAAACATTCCAAACAATATCTCCATTTGTTTATTGAAACCTACACCAACTAACTACCATGGCACATATATACACGAACCACTATATACTCGTGAATTTGCGGTACTCAACACAGCGCAAATCCACTCAGCAAGTAGTTGCAACATTAACAGAAGAAAGATGGGAGGTGAGAAAGGGAGAGTGTGCGTGACGGGAGGAACAGGGTTCGTGGGATCATGGCTCATCAAAACTCTGCTCGAAAATGGATACTCTGTCAACGCCCCTATTCGTCACCCTCGCCCTGGTCTCTCACTCTTGTCTTCTGATTATTAATTAATTTGCTCAACTATCTTTATTTTAAACTTTAATCACGTACATTTTAAAGGAGCATATAAAAGCCTCATATATATTAACTTGGCATGCCTTGATGGAACAGAGAAGAAGAAAGACATAAGCTACCTAACAAGCCTTCCAGGGGCCTCAGAGCACCTAACCATCTTCCACGCCGATCTCAACCAGCCCGACAGCTTCGCCCCCGCCATCGAGGGCTGCGCCGGCGTCTTCCACCTGGCCCACTTCACCGACCTCCAGAACGCCGAGCCCGACGAGGCCGTAACAAAGCTCAACGTGGACGCCGCCCTCGGGATCCTGAAGGCCAGCGTTAACTCGAAGACGGTGAAGCGCGTGGTGTACACGTCGAGCGCGGCCGCCGTCATCAACAACCGGGAGGCGGGGCCGCAGCCGGTGGGGGACGTGGAGACGGGGAACCCGGTGACTCTGGACGAGGAGTCGTGGAGTGATGTGGAGTATATGAAGGAGGCGATGCCGAAGATGCTGAGGTCGTACGCGACGGCCAAGACGCTGACGGAGAAGGCGGTGTTGGAGTTTGGGGAGAGGGAGGGGCTGAAGGTGCTCACGGTGGCTCCGTCGTACGCAACTGGTGGTTTTCTTACTCCCTGGCTTCCTGGCTCCGTCACGGCGCCTCTGTCTCCCTTGTTTGGTATGAATTTCATTTGCAACTTACAAATTCTGTGAAAGAATGTTATCTCACATTCGAAATTCTGATATAACTTGTCCTATTGCCAATTGGTTTTAGGATAGAAGCCCATGAACTAGTGTGTTAGGCATAACGCGTTTATGCGCATGAATGGATGTGTGTACCCCATGTCATATTGGCCCACCGGACTTTAACATATATTGGCTAAATATATACAGGGAACGAAAATGCATATCCTCGACTATTCAACATAAAGATGGTGCATGTGGATGACCTAGCGTGAGCCTTCATCTTCCTCTTGGAGTGCCCCACCGCCAAAGGGCGTTACGTCGTTACCTCATACCATGGCCAATTCCTCGAGCTCTGTGAGTACCTCGCCAACCGATACCCGGACCTGTATAAGAAGAAGACCGAAAGTGAGCTCAAGGCGATTAAAGGAGCCGTCCCACCAAGCTTATCCGCCAAGAAGCTGCTGGACGCCGGGTTTGAGTTCAAGCATGGCCGTGATGACATGTTCGATGACGCCGTCAAATCTTGCAAGGAGAAAGGCATCCTTTGATATATTCATGTTTGATTATATATGTTGTTTATGAGTATGTTAATTAATGAGCTTGCTCAAGTTAAGTTGAATAATCATCCTTCCTCGTATGCTATATGGATACTTCCTAAATTAATTGATGGTTGTACGTTTTTTGCCCTTAGAGCTTGCTCAAGCCCATTAATTTTTTTTGGTCTAAACTCTAAAGTACATGCCGTTGTAAAATTTTCATAACTTTTTTTTCAATACAGTAAAAAATCCACAAATGACACTAGGCTATTCAAAATTATGAGGTTTTAGAGTAGTGAGCAGTTCCGATGTTCTAGGAACCGTTGAAATAGGAAAACCCATCCAATAATATCATTAGCAACATGATAAGAAAACACATTTAGAAATTTTCAAGTTTTAAGGGTTCATTTGGTTTCCAGCAATTAAAACGGAATTAATGTTAAGAAATTGCAACCTAATTTCCAGCGATTAAAACGGAAGTTCAATTAGCAACCGCAGCATTTGTAATTTTGTACCGTGTGGGGGCAACCTTATCTCTTTAGTTGTAAAGCTGATTTTCAATGGTTAGCTACAGTCCTTTTTCAGTAAGCTCAATTGAATTGTATTTTCCATTAATTTCAATTGACAATTTGACACCACTTTACTTGTGACGCAGTCTGATGAGCCTACTATCTCGAAGCTCCAATCAATCTGCGACAAAAACTTTTATGTCAAAAGTAAATAAAGAAGCATCCAAAAATCTGTCCCCCCCCTTCAAAAACATAAGTTATAATAACGACAACATTTACCCGCTCCCCTTATAGAGAATCTGGAGGGTCAAGATGGAGGCACCCCTGGCTTAATACAAAAGGGTGTGACCAAAAACATACTTTTATTTACGCTTAAAATACAGAGTGCAATGGTCTGTTTGGATCGCTACATTTAATGCATTAAATCATGAATTTATGGTCTGTTTGGATCGCTACATTTAATGCATTAAATCATGAATTTAATGCATTAAACATGCGCTCCAATATTTGCTAGAGCGACACAAGAAGCGTTGATTATGGCTTTCCAATATTTGACACAAATGGAACAAGCCTTTTGCAGTCCCTCCCACCAAGTGCACAGGTATCCAGCACCCGCCCGAGAATGAGCCTTGTGTTCCTCAAAGCCACCTCTCTTGCCGGCATCCCACTCGAACACGGAGGGAGCGGGGGAGTTCTAGCCTTAAACGATGCCTGTGGCCTGATAAACTTCTCTTCAGGCCCAGTCATCCCGCTCTCAACTGAACCGGGCTCATGTCCTGGCCCGCTGCAGCTCTGTAGCAGGGCTTCCAACACACCCAAAGCATGACACCCCAAAGAGCTCTCTACTAGTTGAGCCACAATTGAATACACATGAGGATTCTGAGCAGCATCCAACGGAGTATGCTGGAGAAGCTCCTTCAGCATGAGGAGTATCACTCGTTGGTACTCGACGGGCCCCCTCTGTAGAAGCTTCAGGAGGTGGCCGAACGCCAAAGTTGAGTGCTTAGGAAACCATTCGTGACACAAGAGCGGCGCTACACAGGCGAGCAAGTTGTAGACAGTTTTGAACTCGCCTTGTGAGTATGCCTGGAACACAGTTGATAGGCCGTCCAGCGACTTTGCCCGACACCAGACCGAGATGTTGGAGGCGACAAAACAGGCTTTCTGGAAGTGCTGATTGAGGGGCGATGTCAGCTCTAGAGTTTCCTTGCTGAGCTGCAAACACAACCACGGAAGTAAGCCGATTATGTGCATGAGGAGCCTCGTCTCTGGGTCACCGAATATGGAGTTGCAAGTCGGGAATGTTAAACGTATGAGGACGTCGATGGAGACACTATGGCTGACCGGTGAGATCAGCCCTTTGAGGACAAGGGGCTGGACTCCTTCAAAGGCAGGAAACTTCCCGCTGACATCAGCCCTCTGATGATAGTCCACCCCCATATGTGGACCGCTGCTCGTATCAAGCTCATCTCGGGGCATGCTAGAGAGAAGCACGTTTTCGGTTGTTATGTCTTGGAACGAGAGACGGTCCACGACTCGGAGGAAGAGCTCGAGAACTTGGCAATAGACATGGACGTATTCCATATGCATCATAGCAGTGCAACACCAGAAAAGTTGAGGATAGAGTATCACCTTTTCGGGTTCCATGCTCTCCACCATCACTTGTAACGTCAATAGAATCTCCATGACGAACCCCAAAATGTCAGGGGTCACGTTTTTCAAGCACCTGTAGAGGCATCTTAGAAGAGAGAAGCAAGCATCGCTAGTGACATTGGGTCGGAGAGCACGGTATATCTGATGGGAACGAGAGGCGAGGTGCCTTGAGGTGCACTCCATTGCCCACAGAAGTGCCTCGTTCCCCCACGTTTCCCGAAGGTCCCCTTGGAAGAATATAGCATCCACCATGCTCTGGACTAAGGCAGACAAAAGTGCTGCACTGGGGAGATGAGGCCTCACAACTGTCGGATCTTCATTCTCCCACATCATGCTCCCCCGATTTGACTGCACGTACTTGATCAGGCTTATCACCTGTTGCTTGTTCTCACCGTCACTTTTCTCGTCGTCATAGAGCTCCAGATGCCGGTCAGCAAGGGAGTAGAGTAGATTCACAAGAAGATGCTGGCAGTGCTCGAGAATGATGTCCTCTGAGCTATCCATGGAAACAAACGTGACATGGAAAAGCAGAGGTAGATATTGCCTGAAATCCTCGTCGTTCTCGTAGGCGATTTCTGCAAGCAGAATCAAGGCGATGTCAGCTCGAGTGAGGGAATGCTGTTGGTGTCCTTGCAGCGCGGACTGAAGCTCCTTAGCACTGACACCGTGCATCACATTGACAACACCAGAGTGGGGGTCAACTTCCCCACCCGAGTTTGGGGTGTCAAAGAGATAGTCTGCACTGTCTCGGGATACGTGACGGCTACGAATACTCCCTGTTGAGGTCCGCCTGCCAATCATTGGGCCTGTCATGTCGACCAAAGCAGGAAGAAGATGGCTTGAACGACCAGCTGGGGTAACAGGAACGGCGTTTAGTTCAGGCAGGATCAGGCTTATTGGGACCGAAGCACTACTACTACGACCACTCGTAGTCCCAGCAGCAGAGCGGCAGGACATTGTCCCATTAGCATTTCTCAAAGGCGCATCAAGGGAGCTTCTTACAAGCAAGGGAGATATAATCGATTGGGTGTCAATTATAGGAGAGAGATGCGCAGTTGGGGGCGCATGGGAAAACTCTAATATTACATTGGTGTTGATTTCAGCCTTCAGTCTGAGGTGTTCTGCGCCATCTTCCAGTCTTCGTTGAGCTAACTGACACACGAGGTGATCAATTGTGCTCTGAGGACATATCCGTGCCAAGTACAAGCTCACCCGTTTTGCAACAGAAAAATACGTAGCAAAAGCGCCACTTATCTCAGCAGAAGCGTTCGAATCACAGTCTTCAATTCCTTTAGTGAGTAGAAAGTCGAGAACCGGGCCTATGTTCCTTGATTTACTAGCAATTATGCTCCACAGCTGCTCAATTTCATCAGGAAACTGGTCACCATGGCGCCACGTGACATAATATAGACTCTTCAACAATCTTCCGGTCCAACCGTCTTCGAGTTTCCAGAAGTTGAGATTTTCGATCCATGGAGCCATGCATGTCAGGACTTGATGCTGAGCAATGATGTCGACGGCATCAAGTTGCCTCTGCATGATTTCCTCACAAAGAAGTTGGCTCAGCTCGGGGTGGTCTTTGGCTAGTTTGGAAGAGAGCTTGAACTGGAACTGCTGATAGGAATCAGGAAGATTGCCAACAACCGTAGCTCTATAGCCATCTCCAACCCATTCACGCGTGGACAGAGTCTCAAGCATCTGAAGAGCATCATCACGGATTTGTCTAGATGGATCCACGACTTTGTATAGAATGAGGCTCAAAAGTCTCTGAATTTCGCAGTTGGGTACCTCTTGGCGCATGTAGACCTCAGCCAGTACACTAAAATAACCATCTGCTACTGCAACATCAGAATAGTAGCACTGCAACAAACTAACCAACTTAAGGTTAGCAATTTCATCCTAGTAAGACCTTTTTTTTTAAAACGATGAGGGCAAGATCTTTACCCCTGAGCTACCTTCATATGGATTGCAGTAATATTTGTATTTAATGAATGTCAAGTGTTGCAAGAACGAGGAAAAAGATAATACCTGATCAATACAAGCAGGAAACAGCTCTAAATTTGTGAGTAAGAGATTCTTTAATGCCAACTTTGCCAAATAAAAACAATGATAGCCACTCTTGTACTTCGAATAAGACAGAGTTCTTGGATCTGCGGGGGAATAACCAAAAGGAGCCCTAGGTGCTGGCTCAATGAACAAGCTGTTAATCCAAGATATTACCCGCCCACTCATCTTTCTTGCATTGTCATCAAAGCAAGGCCCATATAAGAGAGAAGCCATTGCATTCATTGAGGCCCATTGAATTGCCTCTATGTGTTCATTTAGTTCCTTGTCGAATGAATGTTTATCCACAGAATCCTTTGACCGACCATGTTGACAAGACTTGTATTTTTCCAGTTCTCGCCGGTAATCGATCAAACCGTCTTGGGTCCATGCACCACTGCTGTCATCACTCCAGAAAAATAGGAGATCAAACAAACGTTTCCTTGTTCTGAGGTCAAACTTTTCAGATTTTGAGTCAATGAATTCTGGTCCAAGATATCTTATTACGGAAGCAAGGGCATAGCGTAGAGGTTGCATCTCCTGAAAGCTCTCAGATGGGGGTGTTAAGATCTGCTTGGTTGTGTCCTCGATGAACTTCAAAAAGTGAAGACGGGGAGCTTGTTTCTTGTTCAGCATGCCTGGCCAAAGTTTCTCAGCAACAGTTCGATAGATATTTGCAATATGGATTCGGAGTTCTTCACGGCGAGATTTTTGACTCTGTTGTAATATTTTTCCCAGAAAACAGATAAATTTCCAAAATCTTTATGCCAAAGTTAACAATTTAGAGCACATCAAATTGTTAAGCCAAAGTTATATAACAACATTGACGCATTGAAACTACCTTCCATTTTGGTTTTCCTTCCGTCTCTTGGGATACTTCGTCAATGAGCACTGAGAGCTCACTAAACAAGAGTCCACATATTTCAAAATGTGAATGTCCAAGAGCCATAGTTGCTGCATGCTGTAGTAAGGTGCAAAGGTGAGTACTCGGCAAACATATTATACTTGAGTTACTGACGAGTCGGGGGAAAGACAACACAGGAGAATAAGCAAAGATAACAGAGAATAAGCAAGACCAACAGCCATATCGGAAACATGAAGAAACAAATAATGCCAATAACTAAACATACATATATTTCGATTCTTATGACAAAGTTTGGGAACTGGGAACTTGTAGTTCACAAGATGTACCAATACTTTTAAACCTTATAGGGATAAGTACTCACCACTTGAGATTCACATCCAGATTTTAGAGAGGGGAATATTAGTCGGAAAAGATCTTTAGTTGATTTGGAACTTCCAGCTTCCCTACTATCTGGAGGGCATGAACATGCAAATATTGCATACATGAGCCACTGATCCACTTTAGTGTCACCATCTTGGGATTGATGAGCCTTCCCACCTAGCTCAAAAGGAGTAATGTGAGCAAGGCGCCGAATCACTTCTGTCCTGCCAATCAGAATATAACAAAAAAATGTATTTGAAGCTTCCAACTTCTAGCTATTGGTCATGGTAGAATTATGCTTTGCTTTCATGTTTATGAAAGCTAGATTCCAAGCATTAGTAAAATTGTCAACAAGTAATAAATATTCTAAAAATTGACAAGGTGTCCTGTGTCTTGAGTGTTTACTAGTAGCGAATGGGTTTAGAGTTTATACTCAAGAAGAAAGTCCAGTAACACTAATTCTAGCAATCACTTTTGATCGAATACGCACCAAAATGATAAAAAAAATAAAATAAAATTCTTCAGCCTAGAACACAATAAAAGTACATACTTATATATAAGAAAGTTGCAGTAACTCCTCGCCCTAAGACTCCACTTTTGATCATTTTCCTATATCTATATGGCTATATAGCTATATAAATACTAAAGCTAAGCAAAAAAAGACTGAGGCCACATAGTGTAGTCTCTCATGCATACACCTATGATAATAACTTCACCTGGGTTGTTGTTGATAATAACTTACAAAAATTAAATATTATACAGGTGTGCATGACATGAGGCTTCAACTAGATTTTACAGTATACTAGGCTTCCAGAACATTGATTACAAAA
Source organism: Fallopia convolvulus (assembly GCA_964016875.1). Classification (NCBI taxonomy): domain Eukaryota; kingdom Viridiplantae; phylum Streptophyta; class Magnoliopsida; order Caryophyllales; family Polygonaceae; genus Fallopia; species Fallopia convolvulus. Next base: position 17,464,493 of record OZ024735.1, on the reverse strand, counting down.
AAAAAAGATGCTTACTTTGCTGCCCGAACAGATTTTGGGCAAAGCTCAGCAGCATATTTAGCGAGCTCACTTAAACAGCAAGCCCATCCGTTTTTTTCAGGGCTCTCAAAGAGAATAGACTGCATAGTAACATCTGGAGGAACAACATCACATTGCCATCTTAGGTCAAATGGGCGGCCAGAATCCCAGCAATAGCTAAGAATAATGTCATCCTGTGATTTAGAAAAGAAATTTAACCAGACGTCAGAACAGGATGGACAAAAATAAAGTTGGATACCAGATGAAGGTAAGGAAAAACAGCCTACTCCATTTTCTTCCAGTACATCAATTATGAAAATCGGTTCAGCTTCAGTTTTCATATTGCTGTCTTCACTCTCATGCAGAGCATATTCCCTAATATCATTCTTCAAAGCCCGAACACAACGCAATAGCTCAATTGCTGTATACCTTATTTGACTATCCACCGAGCAAAGAAATATTAGACCAACAGAATCGATTTCTGGAACATGAAAGTCAATTGCTTCTCCAGAATAATGTACAGAAGGCTTCCGGATGATTCTAGAATCATCCTTTACGGCAAAATTCAGTCTTTCCTCGCACAAACATACTCTCCAGAAACACATTAGTTCCAACAAGCGTCCCAGTGATGTCTGGATGAGAAGGGGGAAATCATCAGGAAGACGTAGAATGAAATTTGCCACTCCTCTAATGACCTGAAAACGACGGTGGGGCCTTGACTTCACCATTCTATTAAGAACCTGCACAGCTTCTTCCCGCACTCCAGGATCTATGCTTATCTCATGTTGAGGTGTTATTTCACTTATTTTATCACTACGACCAACTTCTTCAATCAGTTCTGGTATGCATTTAAGAGCTGACCGGAAGAGGCAGGCTTGAGATTTCTCCTTCACAACAGAATCTGAAAAAGAACATTCACTAGTAAACATCATTAGCACATGCTTTACAGAAATGAACATCAAGCAAATAAAAGTAGAAATCATCATCATCATCATCATCATCATCATCATTGACCCAGTAATGCACATAAAGTGGAAGAGTTCCACAAAAACATAAAGAGCTTCTTTAAAAAGTTAATAAAGCATATAACATTTTCAAACCAATGAAAGACAGTTAGCACAAGCATAAGCATAAGAACTTCTGCTTCTGACATCCATTAAAGACCACTTACTCATATACAAATCAGTAATAAATATGACCGGTTAACAAGTCTAAAGGCTATTTAGGTTCTTTTTCAGTGCTAAATTAATTATAATGGAAAAGGCACAAATATATTTCTATAAATGAAAAAAAAAGATAATCCAGTACAAACCGACTACTTATAATGAAATGAAAAGGATGGAAAAAAGTGTAGCACATGGCTGGATCCTTGAATCATGAACATCCCATAGGAAAAGTTTTTTCTCTAACTAGGGTTAAAAAGTACATGGCAAGATTCTTGTCATTCCAGAGATGCATCCTTATACAAATTCAGTGTATTCCGATACTTAGTCTAGAAATTTCAGGCAAATTACCTATAACATTCTTGGAAGAAGTAAGAAGCGCCTGACCAAAGACTTTATGGCAAGATCTTATAATGGCCTCAATAGCAGCCTTCACTTTTGGAATGTAGTGTCCAATGTCATGACCTGCTAATTAAATCAACAGCAAATCAGTGAATACATACCATTTAATTTAAAGAGACCAAAAGCGTAGATCTCAGACATTATAATTATAATAATTATTATTACAACTTTGGTAGTATTCACCTTGAACAATCTCCAAACCATTATATTGAGCTGAAGTAGAAGCAATAATTTTATGTAATGAACAGAGGCCAATAACCTTGGCTTCACAAGAACTCTCTTGCTTTAATAACTCCAAAATCATGTGATTCATAGAGAAGTCTAGGTTACTTTCTGCAATGGTAACACAGAACTCAACAAATTTTTCATGCTGTACATCATGAGTAAGCATTCCCTTCTTGAATACCGTGAGCAGTTGGCAGGTCACACTATCCAGATAATCCCAAACACGATTTGGAGGATGATTTGGTGCATACATGCTTAAATAGAACCTCAGAGCACGATGAAGGCAATCTAAGGCCATGAAACGATGGTTCTTGTCCTGCACATTCGGTGCAATAATATGATGAGACTGATAAATATTTGGCCCTGGACATTAAGTGAACAGTAATATTGGCTATTAAAGCAATGGGAATGAAGAATGTAGAGCTGCCGGATGCATGGAAAACAAGTTGCTCTGAAAATAATTGTCAATGTAACATACTAGATGGTAACTATAATTCGTATGTTAATCATACATACTCGGAGAAGCTTGTACAGTTGCTCCATATGAGGACCAAAGTTATTCAGGAAGATTTGGGGCTCACCGAGACAAAGAAGAAGAGTAACAATAGGGTAACCGACCTGAGAGATGGGAAACGATTCAGTTAATGTACTGAACTTTGTACAAAAATCCAATATTTACGCATCACAGAATGACCCACGGAATCAAAACAAACTCAGTGGATCAGTAACATTAGTAAACTATCATTTTAAATGGTTAGTGTCTGTATTTTGACATTTAAACGTCTGCTCGCATGGTCTTGTATCCCTTATTTTCCCTACATTTGAATCTGACAGGCATATCCTAACGAACTAACCTGAGCATTATAGGAACACAATTAATATAGCAAAACAGCACTACTTACAGCCAAGTGTTTGCTCTGCTTTTCCATCCAATAGACAAGCTGCACTCTTATTCGTCCAACTGTTTCATACCACAGAATTAGTGCCGGGTCAATTCCTAATGGAGGCCACTGACTTCTACAGCCATCTGCTAGTGGTGCTAGGATACTCGAGAGCATACGGCAGAGTGCATGGTGGAGTTGACTTTTTCGTTTGTGTGGAGAACGATTGAGAGGATTTGCTTTTGCCAAAAAAGAGGTGGATGCGTTAAGCCCACCGTCAATCTTAACCTGCCAAAAACTATCTAGTTAGTGGGTTATTGGTTTGCAAAAAAGAGGTTGATGTCTCACTTTACATGAAGATCATAATGTTAACCTGAGTCAAAGCTCTATGTGTGATGCTTAATGTCTTTATGTTCGGCTTCATCCTATTTCACTCAGTTAAAGCCTAAATAATACGCCCAGTTTCAGTCTTACCTCAAGTTTCAGGTAACGCATTCCATGTATGATACTTAGTGTCTCACTTCGTGCAGTACTAGTGTCAATACGCCGAGTGTTAAGCTCCATGAAGAATCGTTCAGTCACAGAGCTAAATCTGTTATATAGGGTAGCAACAATTATGCACCAAGCAAAAACAACAGGACAGTTTGTACCAATCACAAACACATCCTAACTCATTACCTGATACGAGATATGGCACCTAAAAGTCGTGCAACATGATCCAAGAGCAGCCCTCTCAAATCAAGTAATGATGGGTAATCAACTGGGCTAATAACCCTATAGTAGCAAAACATTTGAGTAAGAGCATAGAGGAATTTGTAAATTCATAAATCAACCATACTTGTCAGCATTCATACAGATGTCTATCTAGGATATAAATTACGACAATTTCAGCATTGCTAACAACTCTGCTGTAGTATAAGATTTCTAAATACTATTATGTTCATGGCTATGGATCAGTACAAGCATATCAAGCCCTTGATACTCAATTTAGCACAACCCTTCCAAGCATGTTGCCTCAGAAATGATGGTCGCAGATCCATTGAGCAATTTAAGCTCCTATATGGCCTCCAACACCATCATGACTACTTATGATATCCGACCTTGGCACTTGTATGGCTATCTTTGCATCCCACACCACCATCCTCTGTCAATTAGTGTATCTGCAGTTCACCACTGCCTTTTATTATCTTCATCCCGCTAACCTCTTTACGACCCCTTTGGACCTTTGGTTATACAAATTTATGTCTTGGAGAAGGAAGGAATGTTAGGGCCTTGCAATGTTTTGACTGTATTTTTTTTTTGGAGAAGGAAGGAATGGTGAAGAAACACATTACGGGAATCAAAAGCTCCTTTTCCTCATTTCATCCTTTGAGCCGCTCCACTCTCCTTCCTCATTTCATCCGACTCCGGGGTCCTGTCAACCCGCTCCAAATTCACCCCCTCGTATTCCCATCGTCGTATCCACGTCACTCCCGCCAAGGAAGGAGATCCCTCGACAAGCGGTGGAGAAGGAGCAGCCTGTCACACCGTCGTCGAGCGGCTTGTTCGTTCGCACCATCGTCGAGCGGCGGTGATAGAAAGCCAGATCAACTGGCGACTTCATTTGGAGGTAGAGATGACGAGCCAAACTTGTAATCTGAAGACGTGTTAGAGCAATCGACACACAGACGGCGAACACATCAGGGACGAATTCTGGTCACATCGACGAGATCCGAATTTGAAGGGTGAGGATGGATTAAGTAATATTTTTTTATTATTTATTTATATAAAGCTCATTTTCACTTTTTCTTTAAACTTAAAAAAATCCCTCCGTTTCCTTCTATTAAAATCCACTAGTTATACACGACTACATTAATTTAATATTTAATTTATTTAATGAATATGATTTTAATTTAATACAAAAAACATATATATATATATTAGAAAAAAAATTATAATTTTACAATTTATGTCATGTGAAACGGGGCCAAAATTATTAAGTTGAGCCCACTATTATTTTGATGGCTTAATGAAAATTTATTTATGCAAAAATAAAACTAAAAATTATTTAAATTAGAATCATTTGATCTTAGAAATCTTTTACAAAAAATATAAAAAGGTAAAAATAATCTAAATTCTTGTAATTTTTTTATCAAATTCAATTCTTAAGAAAAATATGAATAAAAATTAATATATAATTAATGAGAAACGATGAAAAAATATAAATAAAGAATGATTTTTTTTTGGTCGAAAAAGAATGAATTTTTTTAATGATAAGAAAATCACTTATATTTACATAAATAATTCAAAAAAAATTAAGAAAAAGATAACGTATTTTTTTTACTATCAAAAGTCAATTTAGGCAAGTAATTATCTCGATTGAAAGTTCTATTTTTTATCAAAATTAAAAAATTTATTTAAGATAAATCTTTTACATAAATAGATAAAAAAATAAAGATAAAATAATTTTCTTTAATTTAATTTAAATTCGAATTTAATTTTTTTTCATATAATAGATAGAAATTTAATTGGAAAAACTAAATTAATATATCTATCTTAATATATAATATCTAATATTATATAATTTATTTTAATTTTAGATAAAATCTTTTAGATCTATCCTAATTCCTAATATATAATACATAACATCTTTATTTTGGATAAAATCTTTCCTACATTAATTTATCCTATTTCTATATTATCTTAAAATAATTTCAACATATATAAATTTTCAAAATAAAAAATCCTATGTGGCGAAATCCTAGGTGGCTTAACGTGGGAACGACACGTAGGAAAATCCTAGGTGGCGCAACGTGGTGGCCTTATTCCTTACGTCTTTTATATATATACATAGATTAAATTGAAAATACATTTTTTTTCTCACTTTCTTCATATGGATTAAACAATAAATTTCCTCCCTTTCCTTCTTAAAATTCACCATTTTCCTTGCAATCAAACACATTACTAAAAAGCGTCTCCAAAAAAAAACACATTACTAAAAGTTTTTTCAATACCTTTCTCTTAAACTTAAAAAAAATATTCACCTTTATTTTTTTATATAAAACATTTTTCACCTTTGTTTGGTAGTGAATATTTAATTTATTTTCATTTCGATGAAAATTGGAAACTTATTTTTTGACAATTTGGATGAGTAACACTCCTTTTTCTCTCCTATAATAAAACTGTCTCCTCCCCTAACTTTCGATCCATCTCCATATCTCTAGCATAATCATCAATAGTCATCACTCTCCGTTGCCAATCACATGTGTCTTTTTTCCATCTCCCAACGTCACCTCTTCATGTTTCCATCCCCTAGATCTCCTCTCAAGAATAACATCCATGAAAAGAGCTCTACTGCCAAATGCTCGATCGTTAGAGAAGGAGCTCTACCACTGGACATCGTTGATCACCATGGAAGGAGCTCTACCACTAGACGACACAAATTGCCATGGAAGAGGAGTTTCATCAAAAGACACAAGCTCCCAGATTTCTCTCGAGAGTGTGCTCTTGGTGTTACAATCGATTGAAAATTGAGATATCTCTCGCTCTTCTCTTTGATTGGAGGCCGTACTTAGATCTAAAACCAAAGTTCTAGAAAGTGAAAGAGGAGGAAGATGATTGCAACTACTAGAGAAAAGCTTGAATTGAGGAAAATTGTAAAACGTGGATGTAAAATTGGTAAAACAAAACACTAGATCTAAATTGGAGGTTTTTTCAATAGGTTTTTTTTCATCTAAACAAAACAATTTCAAGTGATAAGGGAGTCACTTACCTTTCGGTCTCACAAACTCAATGTTTCCGTTGATATTCCCTCTTCCCTAACCAAATGCCCCCTTAGGATGTAACAATATCGCATACATTTTTTTGCTTTCAATCCACTTACGTTTAAATTTACTCTTCTCAAACCAAACATGTTCTTTGTTTCTAAAACTTTGATTGCATATGAAATCACCACCTTAACTACTATGTGCAATATGTTGCTTCCTCATAAATCCAAAGTCGAGCTAAAAAAATTGATTTTAAATATTATTGGAAGAAGTTTAAAAATTGCTATGGTTTAAGTTTATAATTAGCTACATAGTCTTTTTGGTTCAAAAATGATACTCCAAAAAGGAATTAACTCTTTGTTTCACTCTCCAAAGACTGGGAAACATCTCGTTTCTTGTTTTTAGAAGTTTTTTGACTTATAACATCTCACTCCCACCTCTTAAGCTCCTCTCCCTCGCATGCACTCCCTCCTCGATCACTTTGCACTTGCACCATCCCAATTCTTTCTTTCTTGTGATCGACAACAATAAAAGGTCGTTGTCTCCCACCGACATCACAATCTATCCCATTAGACCCATTTTTTAACCTCTCTCAAAAAAATTGTTCATCTCCCACATCTCGCTTCATTCAGATCTCCCTCTACATACGTCTTCCACCATCGTCTCTCATCATTGGCTCCATTTAGATCTATGTGACTTTCGCGAATTATGTGGTGTTGCTTACAAACCCTAATTTTTTGACACCTAATTTCATATTTAAATGTCCAAATTGTCTTAGGGATTTGGTTTAATCACCATGGTGAAATCGTCTGTTGAAGGATTTTAAAAAGTTCAATGTTTACCCATTACAATTCAAGGTTGAATTTCGAAGCTTTTACATGGTCTTCAACAATAGCAAGTTCAATCCATCTCCACTCCAATCCCACCAAGGAAGAGAATAAAGTCAATGAGCTTCCAAAAAAAATTGCAAGTGTTTATTTGTGTTGAATTCTTAACATATTTAAAAAAATTGATTTCATGTTCATTCAAGACGCGTTAGAAGTTGACTTAAAGATCTCCAACTTTATAGTTTACATCAAGATGATAATCCAACAAGATGATGGTTAAAATACAGTTTTAGTAAGATATGTGCAAAATCTAGCGGGAATAATGGATTTTCCATATTTAGCTACCTTTAAATTTACCTTATGTTTTATTTTAATATTATAATTAGCTTATAGCTTTAATATTTATGTTGATTCTAATATTTGATTTAGATATTAGGTAATAAAGTCACATGGTCTATTGAAACATGTGTAAAAGCAATCTATATTAAAATAATTAGCTTATAGCTTTAATATTATGTTTATTACTATTTCCAGTAGATACTTCTCAAGAAAATTTCAATAATACATGTGTGCTTATTCTCCCTATGTATTAGGAGCTTTCTTCCTTGGGCTAGTTTATTTTATAATAAGAGAATAATTTAATAGTAATAATCTTGTAAGGTTGAAAATTCATTAATGACGTGTCATTATCTAATCAGCTACATAACATGGACTATTGACATGAAACCTCTCTATTGGATAGATGACATGACATTCCTAGAAGAGCAAGTTTGATTATTATTATTTTATGATTAGTTTTATTATTTTATTATTTGTTAGCTAGGATCCTTACAAAACTCTATTTAAATTTATGTATATTAATTTTATTTATCAAATTGAATTATATTGATATCATCTTGGCTAAGATGCTTCTCAATCTCAACCCAAAAGTTGTCTCGTGTTCTTGTTTTCAAATTTCTCATTATTCCAAATTTTGATTAAAGGAAATCTCCTTTGGTGTTCAACCTTCCACATTTCAAATTTATTGAGCATTGCCATTCTTCCTAGTTTTAATCCTTGTTGCGAATGCAATCTAAGGACAAACCAACTGAAGATTCAAGGAGGATTCTTCAACCTTTCAATACTCAAAGTTTAATAAAGAGATTAATAAGTGCAATGTTAGACCATCAAGTAGAGGGGACAAATTATCCACTAGTTGTCACATATCAATATCAAAAAAGATAAATAAAATCCTTTGATATGCATATCAAACCTTGAGTGTATGAATCTCTTTATTGAACTTTGAGTGTTGAAAGGCTAAGAATCCCCCTTGATATGCATATCAAAAATTTATCCGAAAGTAGGATATCCCCTTTTGTAAGGACCGAAAGGGGAAAACATGCTACATTAACCAACTAAACTACTTGAAGGCAACCTTACCTATCAGCATTTATTAGCCAGTCAAACACAAAATTCTCAATCCCAGACCAAAGCTTCTCTGTATCAACAATGAAATTCATTTAGATATTTGATGCAGCCTAACTTCAAAACGACAAGAATTCAACTTCATTTAAACCTGTAAGTCCTTCTTGAGGACAACACTCCACAAACCGGATACATGCTGAGCAAAATGTACACTCCACAGCAAGCTGCACCAAGACAAGGAACTATGATATTCAAATTAATAAAAGAATTGAATCCACTTAGAACAATTTACAATGCAACTTGTTTATTCAAAATACTCAAATATACTTTATATAGTTTTTTAGAATGGTACAAAGGTTGGATCAACCCCGTATATTATGCAAAGATGTAATGTAAATCATGTAGGCCTCGAGTTACTTGCTAATACGAACCAAGCCGGTGACAATCAGAAAAAGACATTGAAGGTCCTTCAAAGACATGGCCATGAGCACCAAGAAAGAGGATCAATACATAAGAAATTTTGAATTTCTATATTCTCGTTGAAATTGGACACTCTTTAATAAAACATCCATAACTTAGGCTAGAAAATTAATCTCAAGCTTATTTAAAATGCATAAGAAAGATGACTCAAAGATGTGAAACTTCATCAAGTATGAAATTTCTAATAGTAAGAATATCAAAATCACGGTCTATTGAGGGTTGTGCACAACCTTGCTGAAACAAACGTTCTAAATGATCTTTTAGTTACCTTTACATTATTTATTTTTATAATTATAAATTCTAATTACTAATATTTATTTTGATATTAATTTTATAATTTTATAAGTCATTTAGGTTAGAATTATCTCAAGTTCGATTTAAGCACGTGAGAAAGCCGCATAAGATTAAAACTCTATCTTCACTAGTTTTGTTCGTATTCAAAAGTGAATTCAGTGAGAAATTAAAGAGGATGAGTATTTATAAAAGCATGAGGGGATTTAACCAAAATTGCCCACCGAGTGTTAAGCTTCATAGTTCTGGGCATGTTTTGTCCTATTTCAAAACTTCAAATCATCAAATATGATTAAATTTGAAGGTATAAACAATTTTTTTTGTACATTTCTTATTCAAAATGCTTTCTTGTATTATAGTTCATATTATTCGTTATAACTTTTGCAATACAACTTCAAATTGATTTATTTTAATTTAGGGGTTCTTTTTTTTATTGAATTCTCCATCATAATTCTATTAAATGTTAGAAAAAAGAAGAGAAATTCCATATAATAAGACTTAGATTTTCCTATTGGAAATTAGATAAAAAATTTTAAAAAAATCAACGAGGCTTGTTGAAGATCAAAACAACACTCAAATGAGGGAAAGAAATTCATCACGTATTACAAACGGCTAGTGTTCTCCCTTAGATCCAAACAGGAAAGAGCTCTTATTGTCATTTTCCCATCACATTGCAAACTTGAGATACACAATCTACTACTTAAACTCTTCAGGGTGAATACATATTAATTAAGACATCTCACATAATGATTTCATTCACTCTTCTAAAATAACCTCAACAAAGTTTAAACCATTGTGAGTTTTATATAGTAGTGACCAATTACAAAAGGTCATGTTGAAATTACAAGATGAAGAGCGATCTCATTTTTCTTTTGCTTCTCAAATTAGTTACATTCATTGCACATGCATTTTTGTCCTATATTACACATTTAAAGCATTGAGTAGTAAAAATTACTATTTATGCATACTTAGAAGGAAACAATTCAAGAAAATCTTGAAAAGCAATACTTAATTTTCTTAAAAAGAAATTATGGAAAACATATTGCAAACCTTTCTCTGAAATGTAGTTGTGTCATTTGCACCCTTTGGGGATTCACTGGATAAGACATTGCAAATTAAAGACATCATCACAATTCGATAATATTTTCATATAGGGACTAACTACACTTATTAAGGGTAAAGTAGCTAATATAAATTTAACTATCGCTATCCATAGATGTATTGCTACATAAACTCGATATATGCAATTTCACTTTAGTTAATTTAATTGCAAGGAAAGGAGAAAGTGCTTTTGGAACTTACAAATAAGTTAAATGATAACATATTTATGAAGGGTGAAATATTAGTCAGTATTATAAATAAGATACCATGCAAATAATTTGAGGCGTTCAAGAAAATAATAAAAAGCCTATAAAGTGTGACAAGAGTACCAAAATATGCTCCAATAACACAATATATGAAGATATACAATACTTTGAAAATAGACTTCTTATGCTTAACATTCTGGCTGCGAAAAGAAGTGATAGTTCTAGGACAAATTACCCCTTGCTTGGTGCATTCTTCACTTCACAAGAAGTATAACTTTTTCAATAAGTAGTCTCACTTCATATTTTTGTTTCATTAAAAAATAGTGAGAATTTTTGTCCTAAGATGTTGCATTTTCTACCAATACATCATACATATTTAAATTAAAAAATCTCCAATTCCCAGAATGATACAAAATACAATAACTTTGAATCGAGCATGAATTGTACTTCCCAACAAATTTAAAATCATATGAAGTAATTAAGTTTTAGATAATACAAATAAATTGTCAAGCATGAACACATAATAAGGTCAAGCATGAACTTTTGCAAGCCTGGTTTAAATAGAATTAAAAAACTCAAACTAATAATCAACATTGAGATAATACAAATAAAATGAACTAGAGCTTTACCTTTCCCTCCATCGAAGAAGAGCTTCCAAAAGAGGTATCGGTGCATGTCGTGCAACCATGGCCAATGAATCTAGTACTTGGCTAAAGGCTTCGTCAGATGTACTAGGATGTAGCCCATCCTATGAAGGTTAGAAGCATAGAGTATGAGCAATAAAAAAGGAGTTTCACTAAAAAAAGAGGAAGACGAGCAATTTATATAATCACCACAAGAATAACATAAGATCCAAATCACATTATAGTAGCATGCTATGATGGCTACATTATATTTTTTAGTACATGGAAATTAAGAATTTGGTATAAAATTGGATATGGGATTGGATGAGGCATCAGGTTCAATATGTATAAGGTTGGAAACCCATACTTGATATTGGGTGTTTGGTAGTTTTAGGATAAATTAGGTTTTTATATTATATTATAAGCGTACAAATTATAAGAAGAGAGAATATAGGGAAAAAAATGCAAAGCCTCCTTCAACCTTCTTTTGAGGGCAAAGCTTCCTTCAACCCTTTTTCTTGAATAATTCCCAAGAGAGTTGATGAAGTTATCTTAGAATTTAGAACATGAAGATCACCTTAAGAATGCCAAGTTTTTTCAAGCTTCTCATGCCCGCATGGAGTATTTGGTTTAAATATAAGCCTAGCTCTATCCTAACTTAAGATATTTTTTCTTTTTAAATATTTTTCGATAAAAGCATATTATTGTACATGGACTTTGATATCAAATTCCAATTCATTCACATGTAGTTTTTTTGAAAAAAATGACATGTAGTTAACGAAATTTTCAATTTAAATGTGCTTGTACCTGTGCCTGAGCTGCTTCAATTTGGTGCTTTGCATTGGGAAGAAACCGATGCAGCAGTGCATCTACAATCAATTTTTGTGCAGACTTCATTTCTTTACACTAAAAATTGACTTGTTGGATATCAAACCCCATAGACTGCATAAACCACATTGTTATGTTAAGCTACTTACTAATTTTAAAGGATTCACAAAAGGCTAAAGCAATATCTTTACACTCATCCATAACATAAATTTGATATAGAGGTAAAAAAAATTCGAATTTATATATCCATGTTATATTCAACTACATAATTAATCGACTTGGCTAGTTTTTATTTTGCTTGTACATAAGGGCTCATAGAAAAGTATCTCTTTAGCTTCTAAAGATGTTCGATGAATATTGGTGGTTCTATTTTGAATAATACAAGATTTGACCGTATATAAGATTCGAAGTATGAAATTTCCATTGTGTTGCCACACCCGTACAAAACTAAATTGAGAATGATAAACATCAAAGTAGGCACAAAGCTTACCTCAAACCCCAATGTCAAGTACACAATAACTAAGAAAATAATAAGGCACATATATTTGAGAAAGAATGAGGTTAGATGACACCAAGACATAAGGGCCTCAAAAGAATGCATAAAAAGAAGCAAATGATCAATTATTGCCATCAAAAAATAGAATAACAAAACTAAAATAAGAAAGATTCTTCCTAATATCAATTGGAAATGAATTATAGGAATCAAAATGTCATTTGAAACACAAAATTAATAAATGATGATATTAATCCCCGGAAAATGTCAAGAACTATTTTGTTTCGTTTTTAGCAGTATTATCCGTGTCAATAATTAAAAAAGTATCAAGGAAGCTTCATAATATAAACATTAACTCATTAAGGCTGTCAATTCATTCCATGAAACCCTAAAAATGATGATCAAGAATATCATATTTGAACCCTTATATCAAAATGAACCTCCTAGAGACCAAGTTTACCAGAAAATCTAATTTTTAAACAAAAGTGCAATGAGAAAGGGAATTTAACATTTCTATTAACCAATTGAGATAAGATTGTGATGAAATGTTACGTGTGCATAAGTACACCGACATGCGGCGGATGTTCTCAGCGACACGATGGTGGCTAATAGAACGTAACGACAGTAAACATTGCGCGTAGAGCAAGCTTTCTGACTAGCCAGAGCAGTTTTTGGGAGAGAGAGCCTGCATTCGTTTGTTAGTTTGTTTTTTTTACTTTAATTTATTTTCCTATTTTGGTTTCCTTTGTCAATTGTCATCCACTTCTATTTTTGACATCGTTAAGCCAAGGATCAAACATTTGGCAACCTTCCAATTCAAGGTGAAAATAAAAAGACGGATCTAGTTAGGTTGTCTTTTTATTGCCATTGTAGATAGGAAAAATAAAAAAATACCTCCATTTTAGTCGAACTTGCATTTCTACCTTGTTTTTCATTTATAAAAAAAATTCTTTAAAATTATCACAAAAAATGCCCCATTTTTGCACTTACGCTTTTGGATTACGCTTTCGTCAGATGAAGAGGGAGGGGGGTCGTAACGCTAGTACCCCCTTCATATGGATGAGGGTGAAATAGAAAATGGAATTTACCTTCTCTTTTAGCAATTGCAGTAAAAAGTAAAAAGTTATTAAGTGTGTTTAGAAAGATAACCATAAAAGTTGAATTAGAATAAAGAGTTACCAACAATATTTCACCCATTATTCGCTCCTTTCGCTCCAAAACTCCATCATCTTCCTCTTCTTCGTTAAAAATCATCGTCGATGGAAGTACGCAAAACCGCAATTGATCTAAAAGGTAGGCATAATATTCGGCAAACCAAGCAAGAAGAAATTGAATTGAAGCAGCGAAATTTGATTTGAAGCTCAAATTTTGGAAGAACCATAAAACCTACGAAGAAGACCATTGCCCAAACAAGGAGCCAAGACTTTTGAAAATATATTTTTTAGGGGGGTAGACAAAAGGAATCTCGAAAGTAGAGGCGGTTGAACAAACGATTACGAAGTATGGGGAACAACCCCCAATGACAACAAAAAAACAAGAGGAAAAGCAAGGTGAAAGGACCACATATCTAAGAGTGGTTGGAATTTAGTGAAATTAGTTTATTGTATTTGAATCAATATTATGTTGGAAGTCGATGTGGACATAGGTATTACATAGTCAAATATTATGTTGGTATGTTCTTGATAAGGAGTATAATAAATTTAGGTCAAGATTTTGAATATTTATTTGTAAGGCCCAAGGCCTTAGAAATGGTAACATGCCAACACAAAGACTTTCCAAGAGGTCACCCATCTTGATAGTGTTGTCGCCCCTGAATGTTAAACTTTAGAGTTCTTTGTCCTCACTTGAATCCTTGAAACGGAAGAGCTCTTGTTAACTTGGTTATCATTTAAATCCTTTATAAAAAATCTTAAGTTTGGGGTGTTATAATTTTCCCCAATTAAACACTTAACATCCTCATCAAGCAAGGCCCGTGGGTCACTTGAACCCTTGATAGTGTTGTCACCCTTGCATGCTTAACTTCAGAGTTTTTTCTCCTCACTTGAACCCTTAAAAAGGAAGAAAGGGTCACTCTTTGGGTCGAATCATCACCTTCCAAGCCAAATAAACTCGTAACTCAAAGTTGGCTTTGATACCATTTGTAAGGCTTGAGGCCTTGGAATCACCAACTAGTGCCAACACAAGGACTTCCAAGAGACTTGGGATTCCTTATAAAAGATTGAAATGCTATCCATGTGAACATGAGCTTTTCCTTTTTCAAGGTTTGAATGAGGACAAAGAACTTTGAAGTTAAGCCTGTAAGAGCAAGTCGTTGTCGAGATGGGGGAATCTCTTAGGAAGTACTTTGGTTGGCTTGGGATAATGCTCCTAAGACCTTGGGCATTACAAGTGGTCCTTATAAAGGATCTCAAGTCTAGGGTCTTACATATTCAAGTGAACCTTTTAGGGCAAATAGCATATAGATAATCCTGGTGAATAATAGGTTATATAAACAACAAGATTTTTAACATATATGCAATTGAAATTCCATATGCAAAGATAATATTTTCTTGAATATGAATAGGTTATATTCAGGGTAAGTTTTAAGCATATATATAGTGAACTAAATTTTTTAGTGCATATAATGTATAAATATTCTTTGGAGGATTAACTTGTTTTATCGAAGAATACATCAAGCATGTAGGAAGGCTTATCTTAAACCGATTGAGAATAAACTGACTCTAGGAGATTATCAATAGATACTGGATGAATCGTTCGACAAAATCATAAAATGATAAATAATTTGTGATGATGCTCAAAATGGTAAAATAATAAGTGGGCCCGGGGTACGAGGAACATACAGACCCGACGGGCCTCCCAAGGATGATCCTGGGGCCCACAACCATATCCACCTTTTATTTTAACAAAATTCCTACCCCCGCGAGGTCCTCCGAAACCTTGGAACGAGGTCTACACCTCGTAACCGACTCTACCAACACGCCCACCCACCAGAACCACTCAACTAGCGCCACTCTCCCGAGCCAATCACAAGATGCCTCTCCGCTAGACCAATCAGAGCCCTTGATCTCAGGCGTCCCACATCGGACAACGATCAGAACTCGACCCCCCAATCCTCTATAAATAGAGGAGAATCTCGTATGGAAAAGGGATCGAAAAACATCTTGAACTCAAGAACTATCTTGCTCGTTGAAGATCGACGTGATCGAAACATCGTCAAAAGGCCTCACTATAGACAAGTGAAGTCCACAAAAAGACTTCAAGTCTCACAAAGTTCCTACTCACACCAAAGATCTCGCTACACCATCTCGCAAGCCGCCTACACCTCGCCCTCATTCATATCAAAGACTTCGCTGCCCGATCTCGCAAGTCGTCAACACCGTCCCGCTAGATCAACCTCGCTCAAAAGATCAAACAAGCAATACTTAGAATTGTCTAACAATTAGGAGATCTCGAACATTTTTAGGTCGAGATCTCGGATAATCGTAGGAGATCTAGGGTGTAAACTTCCAAGCATTTGTAACTTCGCGTTACTGTAACCTCATTGTAAAGAAAATCATAAATAAAGAAGCAAGGTTTCGCACAATCGAATATAACAACCTCGTATCTTGTCTTTTAGAGAACGGTTTATTTCGGGTTTCATCACTGGCGCCGTCTGTGGGAACTTCTTCATCCTAAGTAGTTCCTCGATTCGTGCAAACCTTAGCTTCGATTCCCTCAAAATGGCTTGCCCAAACAATTTCTTCCCTCAACACCCCGACAACATGCCCGAAACTACGCAATGGACAGCCGCGGGTCCTCCGGGCTGCCTGTTCGTGGTCCCACCGGGATGGACGTACACCGCCCCGCAAAACCCATTCCCATTCCAAGGCTTCGAGCAGGGCGGCGCGCCCCCGAACCCATATCCCTACCCGGCCTTTGGGCAGTACCAGCAGGGCTTCGCCCCTTCGTACGTCCCCGTCCCCCCCAGGGTGAGCCTCACTCCGAGTACGTACCCGCGTACGTCCCTAGGCGAGCGACGGAGCCCGAGTCCTCCACCAACGGCTCGTCAACAAAGAGGCCTCCCCGAGATCCCATGCAGATCTCGCGGTCTCGATCGCGACGATCGAGGCTGCAAGAGCCGGAGTTGTCCGAAACAGCGGGGAGCGCGATGCACTACCCGAGGTCTCGATCGCGCAATTCAAGGCCACCGCCCCAAAATTAAGAGGAGGCCAAAATCACCTCTCCGTTCATGGACGCGATCCGGAACGCGCCCATGCCCAAGGGCTTCTTAAGGCCACAAATGGGGCTTTATGACGGCTCGACGGACCCCGAGGAGCATGTAAAACACTTCGCGGTCCAGATGAACGTCAATGCCTATAATGACGCGATATTCTGCCGGGTTTTCCCGACCACCCTGGAAAAGGCCGCATTGACATGGTTCTCAAGCAAGAAGGTTGGCTCCGTGACCTCGTTCGCCCAGCTGTGTGACTCCTTTGTCACTCACTTCAGCGGCTCCAGGAAGCGCAAGAAGAACATGCGGGATCTCCGCGGAATTGAGCAGGGGGAGAGCGAGTCTTTGGGCGCCTTGTTCACAAGGTTCACGATTGCTGTGGCAGAGATCGCGCACGTCGACGAGTCGTCGGTGCGCGACACCCTCATGGGCAACCTGCGCATCGGGGATTTCAAGAACCGTATTTTCCTGAAGAATCCGGAGACGTACGAAAGCATGTGCGCCTGGATCACGGCGCAAGTATACGCCGAGGATGCCGCCAACCAGAGCTCGCAACCACGAATTGACAAGGAGATCGTCGCCGAGGCCAAGGGGAAGGCAAAGGCGGCCGTGCCGACTGCACGCGATGCGTATATGACGCAGGCACATAACCCCAACAACAACAAAAACAACGATAACAACTGGAACAACAACGACAACAACAACAACCGGAGCCAACCTCGAGCCGCAAGGACCGAGTCGGACCCAGGCTAACAACAACAACAACGTTGAGCAGCAGGCGCCCGCGAAGCAGGCCCGGTCTGGGCAAGCGACGACGCCCGATGGGTACATCCATACCATCTCGGGCGGACCATCACCGGCTGGGTCAAGCCAGGCAGAGCGGAAGAGATACGCGAGGGAAAGCCATCAAGAGCCCTCGGTATTTAGCGTCGCACAAACCTCGCGCGCCCACGTAGGTTTGTCCTTCTCGTCCGAAGATGCCAAGGGGCTTCACATGCCACACTCCGACCCCTTGGTGGTCCACGCTCAAATGGGCTCGAAGATGGTTAAGCGAGTGCTAGTGGACACGGGATCCTCCGTGGACATCATGTACTATGGCGCGTTCGAGCAATTGGGCATCTTCGAGACCTCCTTGAAGCCCTACACTGGGAAACTCACCTCCTTCTCGGGAGACGAAGTCGACGTGGCAGGACTCATCGACCTCTGGATGACGCTAGGCACCGGATCCACCAGGAGGACCGAGATGGTGGAGTTCAGGGTGGTACGTCTGCCTTCGGTGTGGAACGCAATCATTGGGAGGGTCTCCCTGATGAAGTTCCAGGCGGTAGTTTCTATCTATCACCTGAAGATGAAGTTCCCCGTCGATGGCGGGGTTGGAGAGGTAAAGGGCAATCAGGAGGAAGGTCGTGTTTGCTACGCGACCTCTGCAAAGCAAAAGTGCCCGGTGTTCATGGTGGAATCCCCCGGCGAGGCCGACCTCAAAGTTCGGGATTTCACAGTCCCCACTCCAGAGCTAGAAAGAAGGGTGATATCCCCTTTCGAGAGCGAGTCCGAGAAGATCTACCTCGGGGAATGCCTCTCGGGGGCGTCGACGACGTTGCTAGAAGCCTTGCTCGCTGGGTCCCGCGACGTGTTCGCTTGGACTGCGAAGGACCTCCGAGGTGTCCCGTGGACCGTGGCCCAACACTCTTTGAACGTCGATGTCACCACTCGCCCCGTGGTGCAGCGATGAAGAAAAATGAACGAAGAAAGGGCGAGCGCCGCGAATGACAAGGTGGCAAAATTGCTGGCTGCGGGATTTATACGCGAGGTTCAATACCCCAGGTGGTTTTTGTTAGACCCAGATTTTTGCTAACGAAGCATTGAGCCATAGACAGAGAATCTCTAGCGTGCACAGAATTACGGAAGATCTTCAGGATTGGCTAAGTCGGTTGGAAGAGAGAGGGTCCGAGATATGTTTGTTACAAGATAGATTTTTCTCCAGATTGTATCCGCTATAAGATAGAAATAAGCATATTTGTTAGTTAGAGATAAGATTATATCTTTATTTAAGATAAGATATGCCTCGAGGGGGCTATATAAGCCAATGTAACCCTTAGGGGAAGAAGGGCGCTTGATTCATACGATTTTTCCTGATTTCTACATCAATACAAACACGCTTTCATTCGTATTCTTTTCGGTTTATTCGATCAAGGCCCGATCTAGGTCAAAGTTTCGCCTTTGGTAAATTTTGGCTCAAACAATTTGGCTCCCACCGTGGGGCCGTGATCGATACAACCATCAGAAGAATTAAGGAACTCGATGTCTCAAAACGGAGAAGGAAGCCCAAAAACTCCGGTCACTAGGGATGACCAAAACCTCGAGAACCAGGGCATGCGGTCTCAGGAAGAGGAGATGACGGACCTCCGACAGCGCATGGAATTTCTCCAAAAGGCGTTGAGCGATCAAAAAAGCTTTTATGATGCTCACGTAGAACGCCTTACCACCGAGAACAGCCAACTCAAGCAACAATACGAGGTCTTGGCTACGGGGCGTCGTTCCCTCCGCGTCACTCGACGCAATGACGGAATAATAAGAAGGCTAGATTTCAACACTGGAGAAGGAGCCTCTGGGAAGGATGCAAACCCAGACCCCCGAGACAAGGCACCCGCACAACATGATGCGACTCCGGAGCCCATGGGCCGAACCCGCCATGAGGAAGTCTTCCACGACAATGATCCTCCAATCAATCTCCGGTCAGCGGCTAATCAACGTCGAGCGCCATCTCAGGAAGTCTGGATCGAAGATGATGGCACCGATGGGGAAGATCGAGAACGGCACGGGCCAGTCGATTTAGACGCAGCCATCCGAAGAAAGGTGACCGAACAGATAAGCGTCATCGCTGACCAACTCCGGAGGGGAAACCGAGGGTTTCAACCTCTGGAGCCTGAAGCACCCGACGGGTTTGACGAATCTCCGTTCTCTCGTTGAATCGCCCGAGTAGAGATTCCAAAAAAGTTCTCTGTACCAAGCATGCCCACGTACAACGGGACTACGGACCCTAACGAGCACGTGGCCATATACAAACAAAAGATGATGACGAGTGCGGTCCCATCCCATTCCAAAGAGGCGGTGATGTGCAAGGGTTTCGGCACAACCTTAACGGGTCCGGCGCTAACTTGGTTTATCAACCTCCCACGTGGAAGCATTAGGTCCTTCGCAGACCTCTCGGACACTTTTCGGTCTCAATTCGCCAACAGCCGCAAATTTGAGAAGCAATCCAGCGACCTCTACCGGATCCGCCAACGGAACCAGGAAACTACCAGAGAATTCTTGGATCGCTTCAACCGTGAGAAGATCTCCATCCCATCTTGCGACGTGACGACCGCAGTGGAAGCGTTCAGGCAAGGGGTCACCCCCGATGGCGGCCTGTACAAGGAACTAACTAAGCACCCTTGTGCCACGTTCGAAGAAGTACAGGACAGGGCTTTGGCACACGTCCGGTTGGAAGAAGATAGGTCCCTGAGGAAGAGATCTTCAGAGACGGAGAAAACCGAGAGAAAGGGACCCGTTGACAGCCGGCGAGGTTCAACAGATCAGAGGAGAGACCGCCGCGCCCATCCTTACTCACGACCTACCTCAGGGCAGGTAAACGTGGCCAAAGCACGATGGACGAATGACAAGGAGCGAGAACCCATACCGCCCTCACTCGACTCCTTCAAACTATACATATCTACGGAAAAGCTGCTCCGGAACATGGCGAAACAAGGAGAACTCGTAAGGTGGCCAAGAAAGGACAGGACTCCCCACCCGGGGGGGGGGGGGACACGTCTAAGTGGTGTGATTACCACGAGTATCACGGACACTGGACGCGAGATTGCCTCATGCTCCGAAGAGAATTGGCCCGCCTAGTCGTGGAAGGAAGGATAAAAGACGTGGCTCCAGATGCTCGAGTACCCAAAGGTCTGTTGGAGAATCTCCAAACGGAGCACCAAGAAAGGCGGAATCCTCCAACACCTGACAGAGTGGTCAATGTGATATCCGGAGGATCAAGCATCTGCGAACTATCATACTCGGCAGCAAAAAGCCACGCAAGAGAAAGCAGTTTCAATCGACCACCGTCATCGAGACACCGCGCTAGAGAATCTCCAGGACAAGCCATCGTGTTCGACGATACCAATGCAGAAAACACTTCTGAACCGCATCACGATGGTCTGGTAATATCCCTGCACATTGGGAACGTGTTGATGAAAAGGGTAATGATCGACACAGGAAGCTCCACGAATCTCATGACCTTAACTGCCCTGAAGGAGATGGGTTTGTCCGAAAACGACATTCATAAACACCCGGTGCCCTTAGTGGGATTCAGCGGCGAGGTCAAGCATACTGTGGGTGATATCGCTATCCCAACCTTCGCCAAAGGTATAAATATTCAAGTCAATTTCCTTGTAATGGACTGCCCTTCATGCTACAACGTAATCTTGGGACGACCATGGTTACACGACATGAAAGCCGTAGCGTCCACCTACCACCAAACGGTGAAATTTCCAACGGCATGGGGGATTGAAGAAATTCGCGGGGATCAGAGGTTGGCTAGGGAATGCTATAAGGCAGCCCTCAAGCCAACCACTCTAAGACCTGAGGCATAGCAATTACAGAACGTCACTCCTCTACCGGAACGAACTGAAGACGGAGAAAAAGAGGAGGAAGTGACCTTAGAGGAAGGAAGGGTCGTCAAGATCGGAGAAAATCTGGAGCCACTGGTCAGAGAAGAATTGGTAACATTCTTGAAAAGTCACAAGAGCTGCTTCGCTTGGAGTCACGAAGACATGACCGGAATAGACCCTTCCATCATCACACACAAGCTCAACGTAGACCCTGAACATCCTCCAGTCAGGCAAAAGAGACGAAAGTTCGCCCCGGAACGAATACAAGCCGTCGATGAGGAGGTCAAGAAATTACTAGACACCGGAAAAATCAGAGAAGTGAATTACCCCGATTGGCTGGCTAACGTAGTCGTGGTGCCTAAGAAGAACGGAAAGTGGAGGGTTTGCTTGGATTTCACCGACCTCAACAGAGCCTTCCCCAAGGATTCTTTCCCTCTTCCCCACATAGACTCAATGGTGGACGCAACCGCGGGTCACGAACTACTTACCTTCATGGACGCATTCAGCGGTTACCACCAGATCCAGATGGAGCCTGCAGACCAAGAGAAAACCTCCTTCATCACCGGGCAGGGAACGTATTGCTATCGCGTAATGCCTTTCGGATTGAGGAACGCCGGAGCAACTTACCAAAGATTAGTCAACCGGATGTTTTGCGACCACATTGGCAAAACAATGGAGGTGTATATCGACGATATGGTGGTAAAAAGCACAAGCGCTTCCCTCCATAAGGGGCACTTAGAAGAAGCGTTCAAGGTCCTCGAGGAATACAACATGAAGCTAAATCCCCAAAAGTGCATCTTCGGGGTACAGTCTGGGACTTTTTTGGGGCATGTAGTAACCAAGCGAGGGATTGAGGCCAGTCCAAACCAAGTACGGGCAATTGCTTCCCTGAAATCCCCTCAAAGTGTGAAAGACGTGCAAAAGCTAACCGGCATGATAGCTGCACTCAATCGGTTCATCTCCAAATCCTCAAAAAAGTGCCGACTATTCTATGAAGTACTAAAGAAGAACAAAAGTTTCCAGTGGACGGAAAAACACGAGGACACCTTCCAAGAGCTGAAGGGCTACTTCGCCAATCCCCTATTACTAACCAAACCAACTCCGGGGGAAGTGCTACACCTCTATTTAGCTGTATCGGATTGCTCCCCAAGCGGAGTCCTGGTCAAAGAAGAGGAAGGCCAACAGGTTCCTATTTACTTCGTAAGTAGAACAATGGTGTCCGCCGAGACGCGCTACTCTCCAACGGAAAAATTAGTCCTGGCAGTCGTGATGTGCTCAAATAAACTCCGACCTTACTTCGAGTCACACATCATCATCATCCTGACTAATTACCCACTCCGACAGATCATGCAAAAGCCAGAATTCTCAGAAAGGATGGCAAAATGGGCGATCCACCTAAGCGGATACGACGTCAGATATGAACCTCAAAGAGCGATCAAGTCACAAGTACTGGCTGACTTTGTTGCCGACTTCACCCCAACTCTCGAAGAAAGCGCTAAAGAGGAGGTCTTGACCTCATCCCTCGACGAACCTGAGGAGGAGTGGATATTGAACATTGATGGAGTTTCAAATGCAAGAGGAGCAGGGCTCGGCGTCGTGCTAAAGTCGGCAAGGGGGGAAACAATAGCTCAGGCGGTCAGATGCAACTTCGAAGCTACTAACAACGAGTCGGAGTATGAAGCTCTTATCTTTGAGCTGGAATTGGCTAAAGATTTGTCCATCAAGAAAATCAAGGCTACGGAACCACCACCAGGGCAACTCGCCCCAGATATTCTCCAAGCATCCACCAGTCCAGGGGTCAGCTCAGGCAACCACTGGACCAAGCCATACCTTGATTGGTTCCTTCACGGCAAAGTACCCGAGGACAAGATAGAAGCCAAAGCCTTAAAGTCCAAAGCAACGCAGTTCGCCATTCTAAAAGGGGTCCTCTTCCACAAATCGGCGGCATGTTTCTTACAGCGATGCGTAGAGAAAGAAGAGGCCGAGAAAATCATGCGTGACGTGCACAACGGAGATTGCGGCAATCATACTAGGGGTCGCAGTCTTGCTAACAAAATCCTAAGGCAAGGGTGGTATTGGCCCACCGTTCGCCAAGATGCCACCAAGTATGCTCAATCATGCGAAGCATGCTAGAGGCACGCACCAGTCCCGCATCAGCCGCCAGAGATTCTCCATCCATCCATCACCCCCGGCCATTCATGCGATGGGGGATGGACATCGTTGGCAAGCTACCCCCGTCTACAGGGGAAAAGGTGTTTTTCTTCGCCATGACAAATTACTTTTCTAAATGGATCGAAGTTGAAGCCTTCCGAGAGATCAAAGACAAGCAAGTAATCTCATTCATCCAACGCAACATCTTGAGCAGGTTTGGAGTCCCCGCGGAGATTACTTGCGACAATGGGTCGCAATTTATAAGCAAGAAGATGCGTGATTTCTGTAAGCAGTGGAACATTGACTTAGTCATGTCTACTCCCAGATACCCGCAAGCCAACGGACAGACTGAGGCCAGCAACAAGGTAATCATCAATAACCTAAAGAAGCGGCTGATAAAATCCAAAGGAAAGTGGGCTGAGGAATTACCCTATGTACTCTGGGCCGATCGCACCACCCCAAAGGAAGCCACCGGACAGACTCCATTCTCACTGGTACATGGCTGCGGGGCCGTTATCCCAGCTGAAATACTAGTCCCAACCGCAAGGTATGGACTCGCCACCTCAGAGAGCAATGGATGAGAGTTGGAAGCGGATCTGGATCCTATCCAGGAACTCAGAGAGGCAGCCCATGCTCGGATCACGAAATACCAACAACAAGTGGCTAGAAGTTACAATAAAAATGTTCGAGTAAAAAGTTTTCAGCTCGGAGACTGGGTATTGCGAAGGGTTTTCCAAAATACTGCAGAAGCGAACGCTGACAAGTTGGCACCCACTTGGGAAGGA
Organism: Fallopia convolvulus; assembly: GCA_964016875.1. Taxonomy (NCBI): domain Eukaryota; kingdom Viridiplantae; phylum Streptophyta; class Magnoliopsida; order Caryophyllales; family Polygonaceae; genus Fallopia; species Fallopia convolvulus. The sequence continues at coordinate 17,440,013 of OZ024735.1, read as the reverse complement.
CCTTACAAAATCACTAAAGTCGCAGGAAATGGAGCTCACCAGCTAGAATCCAGAGACGGACAAGCGGTACCACGAAGCTGGAACGCAACCCATTTGAAAAAGTACTATTTCTGAATTAATTCCTTATCATGATTTATTTCTAGATATTTCTTAGCTCTAGCTTAGAGAATCTTTAGGCAAATTTTTGGCTTTTTCAATAAACGACTCAGGGCACTTGCCCACACTGTCGGACAAAGTTTTCAAAAATTCCTAGTGCATCAAGTTTGTTTTCACACATCTTTGCATAATAACTTGCGAGAACATTATTCTCCCAATCTTGCACACTCTCTTATTGCTTAGAAACACAAACACACGATATGAAACACGTCAAAGAAAAACCACTGTTGAAACACATGGTTATACCGTTTGAAAACGACGAAATCATCAACGTTGATGAAGTAACCCATAAGATGGTTACCCATACGCTAATCAAAGTTACATACAACATGAGACGCGTCACATACACTAAATACTACTATTAAGACACATGGTAATACCGTCTAGAAATGGCGAAGTCGTCACGAATACAACGTCGACGAAGTAACCCATAAGTTGGTTACCCCCTATCTAATTCCGATTTAACGAAACATCCGATTAGTACGGGAAGGGGAAAGCTATAGCATATAACCCAGGCCATATGCGCGGGACGCCGCGATGACACTACATCCTAATTTAAGGATCCACTGCCCAAGAACGCGCTTGGCAGTGGCCAAAGGTAGCCTAATTGTAACTAACTACGCACAACCAGTTTGCAGAAAATTTAAACACTCAACGCGCAAAACGTGATCCTACGCAGGACTCATAGTAAGTCGCTAACGAAAGGAGCACTGAAACTCCTTAAAACGCTAAGACCTAAACGCGTACCCCATTTACGGGCAACACATTCATGGAGATTCTCCAAGAATCTCCCTATGCTAATATACTACGCAAATTTCCAAATACAGACAAACAAGCAAATAAAATAATATCGCGCCATTTAGGGGGCGTCAAAACCATTCAAAATCAGACGCCATATGAGTTTTAGGCCCCAGGCCATAGGGTTACCAAAATATCCTGACAATCATCCAGCAAAAACAGAAAAAAAGAGAGTACTTCTAAAGAGATCGAAGAGAGGCACATCAGGAGCTTACTGCCCGCCAGCTGGGGTCGAAGATTCCTCCTTGCCCCCGGTCTTCTCGCCATCTCCTTCCTTGTCCATGGGGCACCCTTCATTGTCTTGACCTTTCTCTGGAGAGCTTGCATCGTCCTCCTGGTCTACAACCACCAGATATGCTTTGCCCGGGGGGATGGCCAGCGGGGTAGTACTCTTCCAAAATCTGCAGCTGCGTCTTTAAGTCCCACTTAGCACTTTTGCCGTCGGCGAAATCCTGAAGCAGCTCCGCCTGGGACTTCATCGTGTAGTACGCTGCCACGTCCACCACCACTTGGGAAAAGCCTTCGATCTCCTTCTCTGCCTCTAACGCCTTCGCCTCAAACAATGCTTTTTCAGACCGAAGATCCTCCATTTGAACCTTCAAGGAATCTACCGACAACTGAAGTTGGCGAGCCTTCCTGTCCGATGCAGCAGCCAATTCCCTCGATTGCTTCTCTTTTTCCTCCAGCACTCTCATTTCTTCCTGGCAACGACCATTAGTGGCCATCAGTTCCTGAAAGGCCTGCAAAGTAGACAAATGAGGACAAGTTAAGCAGAGGGCAAATAAGCGTCAGGAAAATGCCAAAGAAACGACGACGAAAATCTAAGGGTTCGGGTGAGCAAACTTACCACTCTTAGCGTTGCACCCACATGGCTGAACGCGGCATCAGGGGTGAGTTTTTGGAAGTCCATCTTTACATTCGGAAGCAAGGTGTCCCCGAAAGCACTGAGGAGGTATTTTGTCTCTGCCTTCTTGGCAACAGGCGAGGTTGGAGAATCATCAATCTTTTTCCGCTTCAAAGAAAGAGACTTCTTGGCCTCAGAACTTGGAGGAGGCGACGAGGGAAGTCTGACCCCACCGGATCTCAGCCGTTGAACCATTGTTCGGCAGAGGTATCCACAATAGCGCCTAGGAAGTTTTATTCGAGTCACATTGAGAAAAGGAGACGCTTATTTAAAAGTTTAAGAGGATTAAACACATGGGAAGTAGAGGAAAGAGCAACCAACCTGATTTCTCTTAGAGGAACTCATCATATCAGAAGACAAGGGAGTAACTTCAGTATCGGTTTTCTCTTCGTCAGATCCTGGAGATTCTTCGTCTTCACCACTACCCACTGGGTCAGGACAGATCTTCTTGGGCTTTCGTTTTTCAGGTTTGATCTTTAGCAGGCGCCGACACACACCCGTATCCGTGCTCTTAGAGTTTATTCCTACCAGTACTGCATAAAGAAAACAGATATGAAAACAGGAAGACCAAAGTATGCAAAAAAGAGGTTTAATAAAGAAGATCAGATCGTCTTACGAGATGTGCTCCATTCATCTCGAAAGACGTCTTTCACTCCATCATCAAGATCGCCTAAAGATGCTTTTTCGACAAAGAAGAATCGGGATTGCCAGCTCCGGGAGGAAATTTTCAGTTTGGGGATAAGGGGGTTTTTCGTGTCCCTAGCATGCAAAGTGATGTGACCCGCCCTCTGAGGAACGATTTTATATGCCAAGAGAAGTTCTCCCGTGGTCATCTTCAAACCCCTCTTTGTGGCAAGCTCATCGATTCGAGCAAGGGTGCGCCAAGTGGTCGGAAGGATTTGGCATGGGGAAATTTTTAGGGTTTGAATGAATTCTCGAATGAAGGGGGAGAAAGGAAACTTTAAACCTAAAGAAAAGGGGTAATCGAGAAAGCAGATCCACCCTGGACGAACCCAATCAATGAATTCGACAGTCGGGGTGTGGAAACGGGTCCCCTCTGGAAAGCCACCGAAGGAGATCCATTCGGCAATCTCCTCCGACGTCATATCGCAGCAGTGAAGATCTTGGGGACCCAGGGATGAAGAAGAAGCGAAAGTCGGAGTTTTGGCCATGGAGATTGAAGCAGAAAAAAGTTATCAACGAGGAAGAAGAAGTGTTACCTGAGGGAGACGAAGGCAGGAATTGAGAAGGAAGGAAGGCATGGGATGGATAATGATAAGAAAAACAATAAGTCTCTTGGGTCATTAAAGAGAAGTGTCAGAGGCAGATCCCGTCTTTCAAGGCAGTCTCCAAAACGTCTTATCAAGCATAAATGCAATTTTTGAAATTTGAATTTAAATTTTGAAATTGCATTTAGGGGTACTGTTAGACCCAGATTTTTGCTAACGAAGCATTGAGCCATAGACAGAGAATCTCTAGCGTGCACAGAATTACGGAAGATCTTCGGGATTGGCTAAGTCGGTTGGAAGAGAGAGGGTCCGAGATATGTTTGTTACAAGATAGATTTTTCTCCAGATTGTATCCGCTATAAGATAGAAATAAGCATATTTGTTAGTTAGAGATAAGATTATATCTTTATTTAAGATAAGATATGCCTCGAGGGGGCTATATAAGCCAATGTAACCCTTAGGGGAAGAAGGGCGCTTGATTCATACGATTTTTCCTGATTTCTACATCAATACAAACACGCTTTCATTCGTATTCTTTTCGGTTTATTCGATCAAGGCCCGATCTAGGTCAAAGTTTTGCCTTTGGTAAATTTTGGCTCAAACAGTTGTCCAACGTTGTGCTTGTCAAAAAAGCCAGAGGGAAGTGGAGGATGTGCGTCGATTTCAAGGACCTCAACAAAGCATGTCCCAAAGACAGTTACCCTCTGCCCTTGATCGACGAGCTCGTTGACTCAACCGCAGGTCACGGGGTTTTAAGCTTCCTCGACGCATACTCAAGGTACAATCAAGTCCTTATGAACCCGCGAGAAGAGGAGGAGACATCCTTCATAACCCAGAGGGGCACCTATTGCTACAAAGTCATGCCGTTTGGGCTGAAGAACGCGGGGGCCACCTTTCAACGCCTCGTCGATCGCGTCTTCAAGAACCATCTCGGACGGAACGTATCGGCTTACGTCGACGACATTGTTGTCCGAAGCAAGACCCCTGAGGAGCATCTGGTCGACCTCGCTGAGGTCTTCGCAACTCTCAAGCACAAGCGTCTCAGCCTGAACCCCGAGAAGTGCGTCTTCGGCGTGTCATCAGGAAAATTTTTAGGCTTTATGATTAGCGAGCGGGGCATCGACGTAACCCCTGCCAAGGTCGAGTCAATCCTCTCAATGAGGTCACCACGGTCTCGCACCGAGGTGCAACGGCTCAACGGTGCCGTCAACTACCTTGGGAGGTTTTGCTCCCGCTTGGCGGAAAGGTCCCTGCCTTTTTTCGCAACTCTCAAGAAGAATGACAAGTTCGTGTGGGATGAGAGGTTGGAGCTCGCTTTCTCTGAGCTCAAGACCTTCCTGTCGAGGCTCCCCACCCTTTTGCCCCCGTTGGCGGGCGAAGACTTACAACTTTATGTGGCTGTCAGCCCCGAGACGGTCAGCACGGTGCTAACCAGGAAGGCCACGCACCCAATTTACTTCGTGAGTCGCGTGCTCCAGCCTGCGGAGCAGCTATTCCCCAGCAGAGAAGATGGCGCTGGCAGTAGTGACGGCTGCAAGACGCCTACGCCCTTACTTCCATGCGCACCCCATCCTGGTCCTGTCTGACCTCCCACTTCGACAAATCCTCCACCAGCCCGCCCTCTCCGGGCAAATGGCGAAGTGGGCAGTCGAGCTCTCCGAGTTCGACATCAGCTACCTCCCAAGGACCGCCATGAAGGGACAGGCCCTCGCTGACTTCATGGTGGAGGTCACCTTCCCTGAGACAGAAACAAGCTCGGAAGAATGGAAGGTGTTCGTTGACGGCTCACGATGTGACGTCGGGGGTGGGGCTGGCGTATTCCTCGCTGGCCCCTCGATCAAGACGGAGTACTCACTTAACTTCGCCTTCGACGCCACCAATAACGAGGCCGAATATGAAGCCATGATCGCTGGGATCGAGATGGCGCTCCTCAGTGGGGCCCGAAAAATCAGGGTCTACACCGACTCCGAGCTGGTGGCGCGCCAACTCAACGGTTAGTACGACACCAGAACGGGGTTCCTGCCCGCGTACCGAGAAAAGGTCAAAGCCTTGGTATCGTGCCTGGAAACCTTCGCGGTCGAGTCCATCCCGCGAACCTCGAACACCAAAGCAGATGCACTTGCGAGGTTAGGATCTGCCCTTCCCCTTGAAGTGGGAAACCGTGTGATGGTAGAGCGAAAACTCTCATGGAGCGTGAACAGCGAGGTTCTATCTGTCACCGCGGGGGATTGGAGGATCCCGATAACCCGGTATGTGGAAAGCGGAGTCCTCCCAAAGGACCCCGCACAGGCTAGGAAGCTGAAAATGCAAGCGGCGCGATATTGCGTCATAGGTGGCTGCCTCTATCGCCGAGGCTACGCCGAGCCGAATCTATTGTGCGTCCCGACCGAATCCACAGAACACATCCTATATGAGGCCCACGAAGGGGTCTGTGGCGGCCACCCAGGGTGGCGAACCCTTTCACATAAGATCGCTCACTTGGGATACTTCTGGCCTACCCTCCGGCAAGACGCAAGGGACTATGTCCAGCGATGTGATGGATGTCAAAAACACGGTAACCTCTTGCACGCCCCGACCTCGCAGCGTCGCTCCATCCACGCGCCGTGCCCCTTCGCGATGTGGGGGATGGACATCCTCGGCCCCTTCCCCAAGGCTGTCGGTCAGGTGCGGTATATCCTGGTCATTGTCGACTACTTCACAAAGTGGGTTGAGGCACAAGCAATGGCGAAGATCACGGGGACCAAGGCTGCGACTTTCTGTGGAAGAACCTTGTCTGCCGCTTCGGCGTTCCCATGACCATCATGACCGACCATGTCCCCCAATTTGATTGTGAAGAGACTCGGGCATTCTGCTCAAACCTGGGCATAACCCTCAAGTTCTCCTCCGTGGCCCATCCTCAGTCCAACGGCCAGGTAGAGAACGTCAACGCCCGCATCCTGTCCGATCTAAAGAAACGACTGGGCATGGCACAAGGTCGTTGGGCAGAGCTCCTCCCACTCGTCCTATGGACATACCGCACCACCTCGCGCCACGCAACCGGAGAAACGCCTTTCGCCCTGACCTACTGGGCGGAGGCCCTAGTTCCGGTAGAAACCCTGGTCCCGTCAGCAAGGGTGTTTGATTTCGATGAAAAGAGAACGAGGCCAATCTCAGGGTCGAGTTGCTCTTCCGCGACGAGCTACGCGAGGTGGCCGACCTTCGCTCCAGGGAATACAAGCGCCGCGTGGCCGTCTACCACAACAAGAAGGTGAGACCTCGGTTCCTGGCCACATGCAATCTCGTCCTGAAGAGAACCGAAGGTGGCAAACTAGACCCCAACTGGGAGGGACCATACATCCTCGGCGAGGAGGTCTCTCCCGGAGCTTTTAAGCTCAAAGACGACGAGGGGCGTACCCTCAGCAAGACATGGAACGTTGACCGATTAAAGAAATATTTTGTGTAAACTCTCTGAACTCCGTTGCCTCTTTTCGTGAATAAAGGGTTATGGAATTTCCAAAATCTCTCTCAAAAATAAAAATTTCGGGTTTTAAATCCATCCCTCGCTTCCCGCTTGGGGTTGGAGAATTTCGTTAAGTCCAAACCTCGCTTCCCTCTTGGTGTTGGAGAATCTCGTTAAGTCCATCCCTCGCTTCCCGCTTGGGGTTGGAGAATTTCGTTAAGTCCAAACCTCGCTTCCCGCTTGGGGTTGGAGAACCTCGTTAAGTCTAAACCTCGCTTCCCGCTTGGTGTTGGAGAATCTCGTTAGATCCATCCCTCGCTTCCCGCTTGGGGTTGGAGAATCCCGTTAAGTCCATCCCTCGCTTCCCGCTTGGTGTTGGAGAATCCCGTTAAGTCCATCCCTCGCTTCCCGCTTGGGGTTGGAGAATTTCGTTAATTCCAAACCTCGCTTCCCGCTTGGGGTTGGAGAACCTCGTTAAGTCCAAACCTCGCTTCCCGCTTGGTGTTGGAGAATCTCGTTAGATCCATCCCTCGCTTCCCGCTTGGGGTTGGAGAATCCCGTTAAGTCCATCCCTCGCTTCCCGCTTGGGGTTGGAGAACCTCGTTAAGTCCAAACCTCGCTTCCCGCTTGGTGTTGGAGAATCTCGTTAGATCCATCCCTCGCTTCCCGCTTGGGGTTGGAGAATCCCGTTAAGTCCAAACCTCGCTTCCCGCTTGGTGTTGGAGAATCTCGTTAGAGCCATCCCTCGCTTCCCGCTTGGGGTTGGAGAAACTCGAACAAAATATGCAAGGCCCGAGCAGGGCTCATGGCCTCAGCAAAATCATTGTGCGAAGTCCGAGCAAAGCTCGTAACCTCGATGCGAATTTAGAAGCACCCAATGTGGCCCGAGTCCCATAATAGTTGTGACACTCGGACCATGGGGTTGGGTAAATATGGGCGAGCATATACGAGTAAGCTAGAACAAACAAGCAATCATGACGTAAGGAAAATAACATAAAAAGTTGGGGCACGTGTGCCCAGATGTTTAATTACAAGCCCCGCAGGGCCACCAATAAAACAACCAAAAAAAAAGAAGCAGAGAACGACATCCTTTAAATCTTCGAGGCTTCGGCGGTAGGGTCGGAGGTCTTCGTAGGATCTTCAGAGGCATGAGCAGCAGGGTCTTGGGGAATCTCCAGGGCAGGGGCGGGGATGGCAGAAGGTTGGGAGCTTGGCGCATCTTCCCGAGCGATGGCTGCCGAGGTAGGCGCCTCGCTGGCCACAGTTCCGTCCTCGTTGAGAAAGAATTCGCACTCTCCCTCAGGCTCTTCCCCATCAAGTTCCCCCATAGTCTCCTCGTAGTTGGGGATGAAGAACTTGATGCGGGGGTCGATGTGCCCGTACTTCGCGACCACCTGCTTGACCCCCATCTGGACGGACTGGTGGAACATCTTCCTCACACTTTCCACCATCTCAGCTTGAAAAGCCTCGGACTTCACATACATGGGCCCCTCGGCTTCCACCTCCTCGCTAAGCTCAACAACACGCCGTTGGAGCCTGGTAATTTCCTCCTCAGCTTTCTGAAGCTCCGCCTCCTTTTCTCTGAAAAATTGGTGCTCCGCGGATAGCTGCCCCTTGAGCTTTGCGACTTCGCCCTTGAAGTCCCTGTTCTCTTCCTTCAAATTCTTAGCCTCCTCCTTCACCTTCCCCAGCTCCTCCCTGGCCCTCGCGGCGGCCTTGGCCTCGTCCGCCGCCGCGGTCTCTGCGGCGCGAACGCGTCTCTCGGCCTCTGTGAGGCTTTTTCCCCTCTTCTCAATCTCGGCGTCCCGCTCTTGGAGCCTCGCCTCCATCCTGTCCATATTCCTATGGAGGAGGACGACGCGACCGCAGTTATAGTTCGCGAAGAAGGTATTCTGAAGCAATAGAAGAGCACGTTAAAACAAGAACAAAAATAATAAAGCCAATCAAGAAAAAAAAACACAAAAGAACAAGACATACCATCGCGGAGTAGCGGAGGATCTCGTCGTTAAGGGCTGCCTCCGAGAGGTTGTTGGCCCATGCAACCTCGTCGGCCCAAGCTGACCTGTCCCAGTCTTGGGACACGCCCCGGGAAGGACCGGGGCAATGGAACTTTTCGGCGGGAGGCCCGGTGGCCGAGATGACTCGGCTCAGAGCGCCAGGACGCTCGACCTTCTCGCCCCCTGGGGTTCCCCCCTAGCCATCCCCTTTGCGTTTCTTCCTTTTTTCCCCACGGGGAGACCCCTCATCCTTCCTTTTGGACCCGGCCCTATCCCCGGATCCTCGGGGGATTTGGGAGGACATCCTCACAACATCCCCCTTGGCCGCCGTCCCCCCGCTCGTCTTCACCTCCGACGCCTTCGGCATTGGGGCCGTCGTCTTCAATCGCGGGGCGGGAGGCCTCGCTTGCGGTGTCGGCTCGTTAATAGCGACCCCCTTCAGACCTCGAGGAACGGGAGCCGTAGAAGAAGAAGTCACAGGCCTCTTGCCCTGTGACTTCGAGGTAAGAGCGCCAAGTAGGTCCACTGTCAATACAGAAAAGGGGTATGAAAGTTAGATAAGAAAAGCAAAAAACGAGTTAGCGAGGTTTAAACCCTCGCGGCTTAGAGACGGTAATAAAACAAAGCAGGCCGGCGAGGTTTATAACTTCGCTTCCCAACAACAAAGAGGAAAATCAGGAAAGAGATTGAATACCCTCTTTGCCCTCGCTAGGAGGGAGGCTAAGACTCAGGCCAGCCCGCTCAAGCTGGTCTTGAGAAAGATACACCTGGTGCGGTGCCTGACTCGCTGTGGCGTATCGGTCCTTGAGTGCCTTAAACTCGTCAACCGTTAGCGGGGTTACACACCGAACAAACCTGCCCGACACCACGGGGAAGTTGAGATATCTCCCGGTGGGGTCGCGGACCAAGAACCAAATCGGCTTCCACAACCCGACGTTCGAAGGGGCCGTGGTGATCTTCATGTTCGGCGTGCTAAGATTGATGAGGCTTGGGGATCGAGTGTCTCTCCTCGCTAGGAATAAAGCCGACAGAAAATCGAGTCTTGGCCCGTCCCCGAGTTCGCGACTGCGAATCGTGTAGGCACACAGCAATCGCCAAGCATTCGGAAACAACTGCGCGGGACAGATCTTCATGTCCCACAGATAATCAACAATGTGCTGGGCCAGGGGTAACCTGAAGCCCACTTGAAGGCTGAAGAGGTGCACGACCACACACCTCTCGTAGGACGCCAAGGGCCGGCCCCCCTCTTCGGGAAGTGCCAGCTCAATTCCCTCGGGCCAGGCGAAGTCTTTGGCGATCTTCACGAGATCCTCACGCTTGAGTTCGGTGGACATTCCCTCGGACAGATAGTTCTCAGGGGTGCCCGGGGTCATGGGAATCCGCTCTTCAAGGACAGGCGGAACGCGAGACACGGCGTCAGTAATGTACGCCGCAGGGAAGCTCGGAGGCACGTAGGGAGGCGGCGCCGAGGTCGTTCCCGCATCCGGCCGCACCGCAACCTCGTTAACAACCTCGTCTGGGGTGGAAGACGAAGCCATTTCAACACCCGACGACGCTCGAAGGTGGGAGAAGCGCGAATTGATAGAAGCCTTGGAACCGCTTGAAGAAGGCTCGCTAAAAAACAGCGAAGGGGACCTCGGGTTCTGGGAGTCGCTAAGTTCTGCGCTTCCCGCGGACTCCGAAACCTCCTCGTAAAAACCCTCTTGGACTCTGAAAGCGAAGCCGGACGGAGGGCTCGTAGAGTTTCTCCTAGGCATGAAAAGAACGACGTCCAGGCCGCGGAAGGCTAGCACCTGGAAAAGAAAGAAGCGTTGAGACATCGGGCAAAGTAACCAAGGAAAAACAATGCGAGGTCATGACCTCGAAGGGAAGCGAGCGCGAGGTTACGACACCAAAAGGGAGAACAAGACGAGGTCATGACGGCGTCTGGAGGAAAGAGGATTCAAGGTCGTAAGGGACAAAAGGCCATGTGGCACCCTAGGGGCTACTTTGACAAGATAGGACGGCGATGTAGAAGTCGAAGCGCCAAAAAGAGGAAAGAGAAGGAGAAACGGAGGCCAGCGGTGGAAAGCAGCGGCAGAGACCCTAACGTCCCATCAATCAGCCGTCGAGACGTCTGGGTTTCCAAGAGCCTCAAAATTCAAAACCACCGAAAAAGAAAAAGAGACGGCCGTTGGTTGGAGGGCGAGGGGTTTGAGTGCTTGGCGGTCTCCACCCTCACCCCACCATCCCGCCACCATGGCACCGGCTTAAAACACCAAGAGACAACCACTGCCCGCTAGGGCACAAGGCCGAACAAAAAGGAAAGAAAGAGAAAAGAGCAAAGAAAAAAAAATGGCGAGGAAAAGCATGCGGAAACTCGCGCCGAATTCACCACCGTCGTTTCGCCACCGAGACGCCGACGCGAAACACCAGACGACACACTATCGCCTCTCCAAACCACAAGACAAAAAGCAAGCAGGGAAGAATCGAAAGCGAACAAAAGACGGGAGAAGAAAAGTCGAACACTTACTTGTTCAGAATCGACGAGGAGGGAGCGGTGGTGCAATCGGAAGGTGGCTAAGGCTCGCCGGAAACCGTCTGGAGAAACCGCTCGCTGGAAGCCGGAAAGACAGAAAGAGAGAAGGCGAAAATGTTGGAGGAAGAGATAAAGGGGAGGCGTGTGAAGTGCGCACTTATAAAGAGCAGGCTCAGGCCTCCCCTGCCCAAGAAGGCTTATTGGGTCTACCCCTCCTGAGCGGCCCATTAAGCAAGATACGAAGAGCAAGCCCAGAAAAGCTTCACCCTTGCAAACAAAAGAAAAAGCTAAGTGTAGAACCTCGCAAAAAGAGGGCTTCGCGAGATGCCCCCCATGAAACCTCAGAAACCCTTGAAGCCTCGCAAAATGCCTACCCACCTCTCAGGGCCTCGCACCCCGCGATCTTTGAAGACTTATGCCCTGCGGCCCTCGGAGCGAGATCCCCAGGCCATGGGGTTGTGATGATGCTCAAAATGGTAAAATAAGAAGTGGGCCCGGGGTACGAGGAACATACAGACCCGACGGGCCTCCCAAGGATGATCATGGGGCCCACAACCATATCCAACTTTTATTTTAACAAAATTCCTACCCCCGCGAGGTCCTCCGAAACCTTGGAACGAGGTCTACACCTCGTAACCGACTCTACCAACACGCCCGCCCACCAGAACCACTCAGCTAGCGCCACTCTCCCGATCCAATCACAAGCTGCCTCTCCGCTAGACCAATCAGAGCCCTTGATCTCAGGCGTCCCACATCGGACAACAATCAGAACTCGACCCCCCAATCCTCTATAAATAGAGGAGAATCTCGTATGGAAAATGGATCGAAAAACATCTTGAACTCAAGAACTATCTTGCTCGTTGAAGATCGACGTGATCAAAACATCGTCAAAAGGCCTCGCTATAGACAAGTGAAGTCCACAAAAAGACTTCAAGTCTCACAAAGTTCCTACTCACACCAAAGATCTCGCTACACCATCTCGCAAGCCGCCTACACCTCGCCCTCATTCATATCAAAGACTTCGCTGCCTGATCTCGCAAGTCGTCAACACCGTCCCGCTAGATCAACCTCGCTCAAAAGATCAAACAAGCAATACTTAGAGTTGTCTAACAATTAGGAGATCTCGAACATTGTTAGGTCGAGATCTCGGATAATCGTAGGAGATCTAGGGTGTAAACTTCCAAGCGTTTGTAACTTCGCGTTACTGTAACCTCGTTGTAAAGAAAATCATAAATAAAGAAGCAAGGTTTCGCACAATCGATATAACAACCTCGTGTCTTGTCTTTTAGCGAACGGTTTATTTCGGGTTTCATCAATTTGAACTTGTCATCCTAGTATATGCACAAAATGTTGTTTAAACAAGTGGAAACAACAAAGGAGTGAGAGATATTGTATGCACCAGATGAGAATGTTTGTAGGTTCTCTCTGAAAGAGTTTAGCCTCATTGTTGTTGTAAGACCTTTATTTTACAACACTGGGTATTACCGCTAGTGACCTCAGATTTTTACCATCCAAAGTCACCCAAGGCTTTTAGAATGATATACAATAAAAATGCGGAATTAAACATACTCATATAAATAAAAGATGCTCCCGAAGGAGACTTTGTTCTTACAACCCAAAACACATTATCAAAAGCTTGTTCGGAAATTACAATTCATAAAAGGAACTGTCTTTGAAGTGTAAACGAAAATAAACCAAAAGGAGATTCAAATACATCTTGGAACTTCTTGCCCTTCCTTTGCCCTTCACCTTACGCCTTGTGATTAATCCTAGGTTTTGACATAATTCGCGAGGGGAGAGAATATGCCAGGCAAAACATGCGGAAAAGAAGAATTAGTCTAAGAGACTAAGCAAGCGGGAACGGAACTTTCCCAAGGGTAATTCGGTAAATTATAGTAATAATGAAGAAGATAACAACGGGTTGTGTTTTAAGATAGGGTTTGTTCACGTGGGGTTTAACGGTACGAGAGAGAGCATATCTCGAGCGGAGATAGCTCGTTAATGGTGAGAAGAGCTACTAGATTGTAGGCTTCTTCTAGAATCAAGAATTAAAGATATGTTGGGAACGTTATTAATTCATACAAGTTATAAACCTCTCGCGCCCTGAGCGGACCGAGTGCCAGATCGATCATTTGAGATCGGTCCGGTTTTAATATCTTAAATGTGCATTGGGCACTTATCTTATATGTGACGTAACGTATTCGATTAATGATTTTAAAAGGGGGTGGGAGTTCGGATGGCCCGATCCACCAAGGGAAACCCAGTTTCCCGGCACTTAGCTAGAGTGCGCTAATCCCTCCTTGCAATCGGAGCGGATGGGATCATGATCCCGAAAGTCGTACTTCAAACACGTAGGCACTTACGACTTAGTAAGATTATATAGAGGCGTCGGTTATTCCGCGCCCCTTGCTAGTTCGTTCGACGTGGATCTCTGAACGAGTCCATAAACAACCAAGGCCATAATCACACTAGCATAAATAGTCCTATGAGATATAATAGCGAACTATACTAACAAAGGTCGTTATATCTAACAATCGATATTTCCTAGTTCATTCTTTATTTGGCACACAATTTGTTCCCAACATCGAGAATTTCACGGAAACGAATTTATAAAGGTCACAAGGGGAAATTCCACTTGCCTTGGTTCTGACGATAATGGATTTAGCGATAAGACGGAGGTGTGGTTCGCGACTTCGAACGAGAATCCTAACCTATCGACACGGAAGTTTACGAACGGTTTTAAATACGAAATTCCTTTTTAAGGTTCGGACTTCTCACATGTACTTAGTTTAAGAGAATGGAATTCTAAATTATTATAATAATAATTTTAGGTAGCTAAATTAAATTAATAATATTCTTTTTATTATTATTTTAATTTCGTAATATCCTTTTATTCCTTTTAAAACAAAACTCATTGATTATTCAAAATAATTTCCTTAATTTCAACGATATTCAAAAAGTTATTTAAAGTTATGTTCCCTTCAAGGAATATTTTATTAATAATACTCTCTTAATAAAATCTTATTTAACTATAGGGATCATATTAAATAGAGGTAGAATAACACTAGACTATTTCTTAGTAACTTTCCATAAATAGAAATTTCTATTTATTTTAGAAGGTCAGCTTTCCAAAACTATTATAATATAAAATAAATATTCTTATTTATTTTATTTCTAAGTTTCTTCCCATAATTTATATATAGTTATAAGATCATGGTTTAAAATATCCAACTATCTCTTTATAGTACATTTTTATGGTATCTAAGTTACAAAATAATATCTTTCCATATTTTACAATATCTTTTTGGTGTGAGATATTTTTATATACTTAGCAATATAATGCTATAATTTATCTTATAATTTTCTTATTGTCACAACCCTTATACATACAATAAAAGTTTATGCCTAGTAGTAATTCTTTACCCTAGAGATAGATTAAACTAATATTATATGATTAATATAACCATCATTAATATACTTATTTTCATATAACTTGATATTCTCTACACTTTGAGATAAGTAATATTATAACTTTGGAAAAGATTATACTTTTATAAGGGTAATATTTAATATAGAGACAAAATCATAAGCTAATAAATTTATGAAAATACTTTCTATAAGAGCTTCTTAAAATTTATTTAAACAAACATGTCTTTGCTATTCATACTACAATATAGTAATTTAACAATAGTTTATTTAATTGATTTATCCCCTTCTTTCAATTAACAAGATTTATATAATATTTCTTATAAATCTTAAAAACTTGCAAGTAAATTTTATTTGACCATCTTACTATTACTAGCATATTATAATAAACTTAAATTAAATTAATAAATCAAATAAAATAGAAATAAGGGTTTTTGAGATTACTGAGTTGTTTGCCTGTGTTATAGAACACAGAGGGAGAGAAGGCAGGGGGCCGGCGGCGGCAGGGGCTCCGAAGAGGCTGTGGCGGCGGCAGGAAGGAGGCAGCGGTCGTCGGAGAGGGCTCCGGTGGGCAGGGGCGGCGGCCGGTGATCCAAAGGGGAGGAGGAAGAGGCTTTGGATGGAGCTTTGGATGGAGAAATTTGAATGGAAGGGGCTGAAATTTTGAGAGCTTTGAGAGTAATTGGGAAGAAGAGGGAGAATGAATGAGAAGTGTGAGTTTCATGGCTGATTTGATGCCCCTTTTATAGGCCAAGTGGGTGGAGCTTGAGATCCATGACAATGGGGGAGGGCCAATGGATGAGGAGGAGAAGCTCTTCAATTGGGCACAATTGTGCTAGTTGGATGATGATGTAATGGTGGTGATGTCATAGGGCTAGTGCCATAGACTAGAGGTGGAAGAAGGCATGCAATGGCCTTGTTTTTATTTTACGTCAGTGCATCTGACATAGCCTGCAAGCTATTTTGGAGAAGAAGAAGATAGAGTGGGCATAAAAGAAAAAGGGTGGGGTAATTAAGTAAGAAAGTGCAATTGGTCTAGCGAATTTAGAGGGGTTGGGCATGTGAGTGTGATGCAAGAGGTCTCGGGTTCAAGTCCCAGCTCTTGCATTCTTTTTGCTAGATTTTTAAAGGAACTTTTATGCTTTTAATGTAATACCTTTTTATTTAAATAAAATCAAGCTTTATAAAGTATTATTTTTATTTAATGCCTTTTTATTTATTCAAGATCCTTACAACATTTTATTAGGATTTATTGAATTTAATTTACTTGACAATTCTCTTTTAAAAGAGAAAATAAAGGTTATTATGATATATTAAAAATTCTCTCTTTATTTAGAGGAAAGAATTTATAAAGATAAATATTATATTTTATTCGGTTTAAGACCTTGGAATATTGCGGATATTACAGTTGGACTAGAAGACAACATCCAATTCAGAAAGACGTTGAGGATGATAAAAATGCCATGATTTTCTTTTTAAAATAAACAACATGAGAAAAACCAAGCTTGAGAAGTGATACTCAAATGCACAGAATGACAATGCCATTAAATTCAAGATAACCCTTTTGATAATTGTTAAGGGCGTACTTATGGGGGAGTAATAAGAAGAGGAACATCAAACCTTCTCATGTAAAATTGTTAGACAACATAAATCAGTTCTCGGGCTTTTTCTAGGGGTAGGAGTGCTTACAAAGATTTGAATAGGAGCTAAAGAGAGTCTCTTCAAACAATAATGAAGAACATAGACCTAGCACTTGTCCTGTGTATATGAAAGGAAACCAAGAGCAAGCTTTACCATATAAGGTATGCCATTAGTCTTTCGGGTAATTTGTTTAAGAATTTTAGTAAATGTGATTGTACTAAATGAAAGAGTGTTGACAGATTTGTGTAACTCTAATGCATATCTTTTTTGTGTTTTAAATTTACTATTGCTAAAGTGTTGAATATTGATGAATTTAGGTGTATGAACCAGTGCATCACAACGGCAACTTATATGGAAGAAAGTTTGACGAGCTTCAAAATTTAGAGCATATGAAATAGGTGTGAAGGTAGCCTTGGAGGGGAAGTTTAAAGTAAAAACCATTTGGTTTGCGAAGGAATATGAGGACTTGGGAAGACGTATTACTTTCCTGGAGAAGCAATATATGAGCGCTTTGACAACATTGTAATGAGGATGGGATGAAGAACAAAAGACTGAGAGGTGGGGTAAAAAACAAAAAAAGCTTGCTCGGAGGGAGAATTTGAACAAAGGAGCACTAGACCTAAGACAAGTGATGATCCCACCATTAATTTGGAAAAGAGGATGTCTAGAATGGGAAAGTATATTTAAGAGATGAAGGGTGGTGAGAAAATGAGAAAGATTGAAGATATAGGGTCAACAAGTGAAAATGAGGTGGAAGATGAAGATGGCAAAAAGGAGGTATGGAATAGTGAGTGTTTTTCTTTGAATGGTCACGCTATTCATTTGTAGAAGCCAAGAAATTTCACAATTGTTTTTATGCAATTAAAAAATTGTGGGATTTTCCTATGTATATGTCAGCTTAGTGATTAGGAGGAGTTTAAGATTAGAAATAAGACTAGCAAAGGGAATGTAAGCAATATCTAATCTTCATAGATCTATGTTTGGAAAAAACTTGTCAAGATTATAATTTCTCTTTGTCAAGGGAACTTTAGAGTGTGAATTATATTCATTTATATTTGAGTTGAACTCTAGTTAGTGCAAAAGAGTATGAAGGAAAAACATAAGACTAAGAGTTGGAGGAGGGGGGGGGGAGCAAGGTTAAGGAATGAGAAGATGCGGGAAAAGAGGAAGGTGGTGAGGAGGAGGAGCAAGAAGAGGAGTAAAGGACGTAAGGATATAAGAAAGGGTAGAAATCTAACAAGAGAAAGAAAATGATTTTCCTATTGCAAGAGTGTTTAAGTACACTTCATGACTTGTTGTGGGATGATGCTATCAATTTTGGGTTTGCTTTAATTCGTTATGGTATCATTATAAATATCAATGTGGACTGAGGAGAATTTGTATGACATGGTGAAGTATTGTAATGGAGTTATAGAGATGTTGTAGTTACAACACGAAACAACCGAGCAGTGTATTGTATCGGGACAAATCTATATCTATATCTATCTATATCTATATCTATATAACATATAAAATTGAAAAACTTAATCATTTACGCCTCATTCCCTCATTTAAATTTATAACATATAAAATTGAAAAACTTGATCATTTATGACTCATTCCCTCATTTAAATTTATAGGTTAAAAATAAATATTCAACCACAATTAATGCAGATTTTATTCTTTAAATTTAGGAATCAATACACACATATTTAAAAATAAACTCAAAACTAATAACACTTCATACAACAATAACTAATATAACAATGTGTAGTTTAATAATGAATTTTTTTATGATCAATATGCATATACTTTTAAATGCATTTAATAAAATATATACATTCAACAAAAAAAATATACGAATAACATACGAAAAAATATAACTTCACCTAGATAATATAAATTATAATCAATGGGAGTTCTAGTTAGTCTTACAAACTAGTTACCGTACATATATGTCATTTAATAAACACTTGTACATACAACCAAACAACCGAGCAATGTATTGTATTGGGATAAACTACTCTCATAATTAAGTTACCATACCTATATATATGTACATAGTTTTAATAAATACACATCCACCACCAAACAGCTAAGCGGTGTATTAAGACAAACTATTCTCATAATTAAGTTACCATAGCTATATGTAATTCTAATAAACACACATACATCACCATACAACTAAGAAGTGCATTATATTGGGACAAACTAGTCTCATAAATAAGTTAACATACCTATATAGAGTTTCAATAAATACATATACTATACCAAACAACTGAGCAATGTATTGGGACTAGACTTGTCAATTACATCGAGTGGGTCATTTCGGGTTCGGATTGAGTTGGGTTCGGATCACGGGCCAATCGAATCGGGTCACTGCAAATTTTCGGACGGGTTGGATCGACCCAACGGGTCAAGAATATCAATTTTTATGATTATTAATGTAATATTCTAAATAAATAATAATATTTAATAATAAATAATATTTTAATATATTTTAATAATAAAATTATAATTTTTAGTATAAAGTTTATATATACTGCAAATAGAACAAATCATCGGGTCAATTGAATGCATGGTTCCGGGTTTCATCCCTATTGAGTTCAGGCCTTTCTTTGACCCAATAGTTTTTTGGTTGGGTTTCAAACCTAAGGTTATTGGCCGAGTCAAATATATCGGATTGTCAAATCGGGTCAAGTTTTAACATATCTAATTAAGACAAATTAGTCTCACAAATATGTTCCCATACCTATGTAACACCCCGTCTTTCCATAGGACGCTACTTAGAAATAGACCTTACCAGGTATCACTTAGGTGGGTTGACAACAACACTTTAGGATCTTGCAACGCGGGCACGACGAGAAAACTTACTAAAACATCCAACTTTTTATTTAGTAAAACATAGAAAACATAGTAATGCATGCGTTCCCGAAAACATAAATATCCAAATCCGACGAAGCACTACTAACAATAAATTATTCGAGGAAAACAAAGACAGGTAATAATACTAACTCCATCATAATAGTAAAACCAACATCCTAGAAAGTCATATATATCGGAAAGTCATATATATCATAATAGTAAAACCAACAAAAGACAGGAAACCTCTAACCCATATATATATGGGTTAGAGGTTGGGCTCCACCTTTCCGATATATATGCATATCTTTATTCCAGCGATTGGCCTCCACCTTTCCGATATATATGTCTTTCTAGGATGTTGCTTTTACTATTATGATGGAGTTAGAATTATTACATGGCTTTTGTTTTCCTCGAATAATTTATTGTTAGTAGTGCTTCGTCGGATTTGGATATTTATGTTTTCGGGAACCTATGCATAACTATGTTTTCTAAGTTTTACTAAATAAAAGGTTGGATGTTTTAGTAAGTTTTCTCGTCGTGCCCGCGTTGCAAGATCCTAAATTGTTGTTGTCAACCCACCTAAGTAGTACCTGGTAAGGTCTATTTCTAAGTAGCGTCATGTGGAAAGAAGGGGTGTTACAAATTGGTATCAGAGCGAGGTTGACAACAAGGCACATGGAATTGACCAACGAGTGTACCCGAGGTCCAACTTAAAACCAAAATCGGCCGGTGTTTTCAAAATGCTTTCACTGGGGTAGGCATGTTGCATATAGGGGGTAGGTGACACGTCGCGACTCCGCCCCATCAGCCGAAGGACCTCATGTAGGATAGTAAGAAATTACGTTAATAATAGGATGCTTAAGTTTTGACTATGGAACTTTTTGTTATAGATGACCCCACCGACTAGAGCGGGAGTTGCTGAAGCTAGTGGAAGAGGACGTGCAAGAGGCCACGGTAGAGGCCGGGGTAGGGGCCGTGGCAGGGGTAGAGGAGAGGCCCATGTGGTTGCTGAGCCAGAGGTACAACATAATGTTCCTCACCAGGAGGAGGTTGTTGAGAGTCAGGATGTGGCTGCTACTGATCATCAAGGGGACTGTGCATCTGTCGTTGGAGGGGTTCCCCCAGCTAATGGGGCACAAGTGGGAGTAGGAGTGCCACCAGTAGGACTGGCCCTAGAGGTGAACGCTGCGATTCGGGTGTTATTGCAGACTTTGATGGGTGCGGGAGCTGCACCTAATCTGAACACGGTTGTTGGGCAGCAAGGGGCTGAGAGGAGGGCGCCAGGACCAGACTTTGTTTTGGCTGCCCAGTTAGGAGCACTACCAGATTTACAAGGACCAGTGATAGCTGATCGTGTGGTTGAGCCGAGGAGACAATATCGCGAGCCTTAGCCTGACAAGTGGCTCGAGTAGTTTAGGAAGAATGGGGTGCCAAACTTTGCGGGAGCTCAGGGTTCCGACGTGGAGCAGTGGTTGAGGAGGGTGAAATCTGCGTTGGACTCCATTCGGGCACCGGAGGAGAGGAAGATGTCCTTGGTGCAGAGTCTGTTACAGGAGAGTGCTTTTGATTGGTGGGAGTTGGGTAGGGACCACCAGACTGAGGTGACTTTTGAGGAGTTTGAGAGGAGGATTCAAGATCAATATTGTCCTTCGGTGGTGAGGATGGATCGGGAGGTTGCTTTTCGGGATGCTGGACCCGAAAACATCACAGTGGCTGGAGTTGAAGATTGCGACCTTTATAAAAAGGTTGTAGCTGCACTTACGTGCCTATGTGTATGGTCTCCGACTCCCGACGTTGAGAGATGTTCAACAATCTGCTTTGGCTTATGCTATGGCCACGACCCGACAGAGTTAGTTAGAGGTACATGCTACGGGGAGTAAGAGGCAGAAGTTGTCTGCCCCGACAGAGCCTAGGAGAGACAGTTGTCCTGGCTCGTCTCAGCAACAACGATCAGGGTTTTAGTCACAGGGTCGTCAGGACCAACGCCGTCATAGTCAGTCCACTAGAGGGCTGAGAGAGTGCTTCAATTTTGGAAGCACTGCTCATTTGAGGAGTCAGTGCCCGAAGCCAGTCAGGAGCTGCTTCACTTGTGGGAAGTCTGGCCATTTACAACAGTACTGCAAGGTTGGAGCACCCTTACAAGGATCTTCACCGGGAACAGTGAACCAGGTGCCTCGTCGTCCGCCTCAGCAGTTTCAGCAGGCACCGAGTCAGGACAGAGGTCGCAGCACAGGAGTTAGTACTACTGGGGGGCAATTAGCCTCGTATGTTTGAGATGAGGAGGGCTGATGCCTTACACACGCCGACTGCTACAGGTACGATTTGGATTCAGTCTAGACCTGTTCATATATTGTTTGATACGGGTGCTACCCATTATTTTATGTCTTCTACTTGCGTGGCTAGACTAGGACTGACTTGCACTGAGGGGGTGTCTTTTGTTGTGGGACTGCCTGACGGCAATAAGGTGAGTGGGAATAAGGAGATTATATAGTGCCCTATTAGAATAGGGAATAGGGATTGGTATGCGGATTTCATAGTAATGCAGTTGTCGCTGAACGATGACGTGATTCTGGGGATGGACTGGATGAGACGCTACCGAGCAGTTTTGGATGCACACGGGGGTACAGTTACAGTGACAGCAGATGATGGGACCAGACATGTGTGTCAAGAGTTAGAGCATGAGGGGCTCGGATCGGTGATTAGTATGGTAAAGGCCGCCAAGTTGCTCAGTGATGGATGTGTAGGATATTGGTGTTATGTCCTACAGGGTGACAAGGAGACACCGCACATTCAGGATATACCAGTAGTGTGCAAGTTTGAGGACGTTTTTCCCGAGGAACTTCGAAGACTGCCTCCTCAGAGAGAGGTAGGTAGACTTTGGTATTGTGATGGAGCCGGGGACGAGACCGATTTTGAGAGCCCCATATCGCATGGCCTTGATGGAGATGTAGGAGCTGAAGGCTCAATTGGAGGAGTTATTGAAGAAGGGGTATGTACGACCAAGTGCTTCGCCATGGGGAGCTCCAGTCTTGTTTGTGAAGAAGAAGGATGGTTCTCTCCGTTTGTGTATCGACTACCGGGAGTTCAACCGGGTTACCATCAAGAACAAGTATCCGTTGCTGTGTATTGATGATTTGTTGGATCAGTTGCAGGTGGCTACTGTGTTCTCTAAAGTGCATTTTGTAATGTCTGCTAAATTCTAAATAAAATAAATGGGTAATCATCCCAATAATTTTTTTTCTCTAAAATAGAGAATTTAATAAACTTTATAATTTCATATTATATTATGAAAGGTTACAAAAGTTTACTACAATGACAATTAAGAATTTGATTAAATATATTAAGCAAGTCAAGTATTTATTTAAATATTTTCTCTTGAAAAGAGAGTTTAATTTTTAATAATTTTCTTAATAAATTATAAAAATATTTTAAAAGAATTATTAAAGTGGCAAATAAAATGTGAAACAAATATAAATTATAGTAAATTCGGATTTTATAATCAATATATTAATACAAGGCTAACAAAAATTAAAGGGAGGCAAATAAAAAAGGGGCAAGAGCCGGGACTCGAACCCGAGACCTCTTGCACCCTTCATAAACTAACAAACACTCCTTTCCGCTATGCCATTGTAACTTATCTATCCATTTTACAATTGTTTTAACTATAAACTCTCCTATTTTCTTCTTCTTCTACAAGTAAGTCAAATTATCTGATTGATTTTGACGTACATCTATCCATGTCCAATTTGTCTCCCAATCACCATTGTTGCTTCTAAGACAATCCAAACATCCTCATCATCCTATGTCATCACCAAACTAACACAACTCCACCCAATCCCCATAGAGCTTCTCCTCCATCAATGGTCCATTCAAGTTGTGGTGGATCCATGGAAGCTCCAATCTTCCCTATTTAAAGGGGCTGATTTTCATTGCAAAACTCACACCTCTCTTCTCTTCCCCTTCCTCTAGTGAAATTGCTCTCTTTCAATTCAAAAATCAGCCAAGAAGCCATAGTTATACTTGCTGATTTTTTTACAAAAACCCCACAAAAAAATCCTCAAACCCTAGTTTCAGGCCACCATTGGAGCGACGGCCTCCGCCATGCCGTGGTGCCTCGCTGCAGTCCGTCGTCGGCAGTCCTGGCGTCTCTCTCTGGTTCTACGTGAAAGAAGAAGGCGAGGTTAAAGATGGGCCTAATCCTAATTTTTGCGTAATTATAATTAAGCTTGGGCCATTAAATTTAGGCCCAAAATATCAATTAAAATCAGATTTTTAACTTTATTAATTTCTAAAATAATAAAAATCTGATTTATAAACTTTAAATTGTTGCTACATAGATTTAATAAAACTAACATGCATATTGGGATATCTAAAGAGAAATATTTATAGTAAGTACTAAATAAATTCCAATAAATTGTAGAATCATAAAAATAACATTTTAACATGGAATTCGGATTTTTAAAAAAATAATATTAGCTTGGACATATTTTTGTTCTATTATAAAAGAAATAGTCTAAAATAAGAGAGATTTAATAAAATAAGACTATATTAATAGAAAAATACTTGCTTGTCTTTCAAATTCATATTATAAACTTGGAAATAATATAGATGAGATATTTTTATCATAAGATAAATTTCATATGATTAAGTTGAAGACTAAAAAGATATAATAAATAATTTGTATGTACTTTTATATAGAGAAATACATTCTAATAAAATCATGGAATTGAATTATGAGATTTTATATGTAAAGTATAATATAAACAATATATTTACCTTATTTGGATCTTATTATAATGAATAAAAGAATTAGAGCAAAGAGGATGGAAATTAATATCTTAAGACTATTTATAATATATAAAGGGATTGCATGTCATTTTAAAGAGCATATTATAAACTTAAAAATATGTTGATAAGATATGCTAGTCATAAGATATATTTATATAGTTAAAGTATGGAATAGAAAAGATATTTGTTGTTGGAAAAAGATATATTAAAGATATTATCAATAATCATAGATGTAAAATATTTTAAAATAATATGATAGATGAGAAATAATATTATTAAAGATATACTAAATGTATTATTATTATTACTAACTTAGATATAAATAAATAAGTTGCATTGCTCCTAGTTTTATATTTAATATTCCAAGACACTGGAAAATCATTTAAATAGATAATGGAATTTACTATTATCTCTCATACATGGAAAGTATGCTATATTAAATAATTGGAATTTTTCCACATAAGGAAAGTACTAGAAAAAGGACATAATATAATATGAATATCCTTACAAAAATATTACATGTCTTCTTAAAATAAGCATGATAAGAGGATAAAATAATAAAGATATATTCTAGTATTTAAAAAGAAATTATATGATTAAGTTGGGTAAAAAGATAATAATAAGGGAAAATAAAAGATATTTTTATGACAAAGGTGTTTTAGACTTTTCACACACTAAGAAGAGTTTTTATAAATAATACTTCATATAAATGTGGAAACTATATCTTAAATGAATTTTATAAAGATATTCCCTTACTTAGTTATAATAGAAGAATAATAAGTTAAGCAAAAAAAGGAATATTTTAATAATTTAAGTAATGGTATGACTTGATCTTCCAAAGTAAAATAGTAATTAAATTAAAATAAGGATTTTATAAAGAATACAAGGATATTAAAAATATGAAATAATAATAAGGAATATTATTATTTTATTCACCTCCACCTAAATTATTATTATAATAATTTAGTAATTAATTCTCTTATAATAAGGATATAAGAGATTTCCAAAACTTTAAAAGAATTTAAAGAAATTCTTATTAAAGTTCGTTCGTATCTCTCGTGTCGATAGGTCGAACCTCCGTTCCGTTTCGAGGACAACGTGTTCCGTTCATTCGTTAGTACACAATCGTACAAGCTAAGGCAAGTGGATTTTCTCCTTGAAGCCTCAATAGTTCGTTTTCGTGAAATTTCTCGATGTTGGGAACAACTTGTTTGATAAAAATAAATGAATCTAGGGATATCGGTTCTTAGAAATAGCGACATATTGTTATTATGATTCGTACTACGCTAGTCATGAACTTTAGGACCGACGATTTGTGGCCTTGTTTGTTTCAATCTCTTTTTGAGATTCGTTATGGATTAGCATAGGCGATATTATATTATGCACAAGCTAGATGCCTATATACTCGAGATGAAAGAGGCCCGGTATCCTCAGGATGAAAGAGGCTTGCGCACACTCAGGATGAAAGAGGCTTGAACACTCAGGATGAAAGAGGCATGAACACTCAGGATGAAAGAGGCCTGAAATTCCGGCCCTTCATTTCCTTTAAAGTGGACTTCGGCCCTTTCGTGGGCCCCCACACTCTTTAAAAATCATTAACATAATTGAAAGTTTTCATCACGATATAAGATAAGTGCCAAAGCACATTTAAAAGAAATCAAAATCGGAACGGTCTCAAATGATTGATCCGGCTCTCGGTCCGCAAGGGCGCGAGTGGTTTTCAAAACTTTTATGAATTAATAACGTTCCCAACATACTTTCTATTCTAAGAAGTCGACAATCTCGTAGTTCTTCTCTCGATTATCGAGTTATCTCCTCTCGAGATACACTCTTCTCCGTCCCGATAATCCCCACATAAAGACCTACACCTTTAAACACATCCCGATAATATCTCTTGAATATTATAAATTACCATAACACCCTTGAGAATTTCTATTCTCGCTTGCTTAGTCTCCTTAGACTAATTCCACATTTTCCGCATTTTTGCCCAGTATTTCTCGCCCTTCGCGACAAATGCCAGACTGTAGGAAGTCACACCTGTTGAAGACAGAGTCTAGAAGGTTCAAGAAGCGCTATGCAAGGCTAGAAGGTCAAGGCAAGACGACGTTGAAGGAAGGAAGGAATTTTTAAAGAGCAAAACATTTAGAAGATAGTGCACCCGCTCTTCTATTTTAACCAAGCAAATCATCATCATATGATTTGTCTTGGAGAAACATACATGTATTTTTAAGTACGTCTTTTCAACCTTTTCTAAATGGGCTTTACTTTCCGCTGCTACATTTGTAAAACGACTCTCAATGTAATGAATGACACTTCTCATCAATAAATAAAATTCCGTTTTTAGTCAAGTTCATCCTTCATTACCTTTAAGTCTCATTCGTGAGCATCCGTTTACTTATGTAACGTTTATGTCAATTTCCGCATTTCTATAAGTTTTAATATCATTATAAAGCCTAGGGTGACTATGGACGGTAAAATCCGAGGTCACTGGTGGTAATACCCAGTGTTGCAAAATAGGGGTGTTTCAAATTTGAGGTCAGGATATCACCAGCTGAGGATTCGGGAAGAGGATATTCCCAAAACGGCCTTCCGGACGAGATATGGGCATTATGAGTTTGTAGTGATGCAATTCGAACTGACGAATGCACCTGCTGTATTTAAGGAGCTGATGAATCGGGTGTTTAAAGACTACTTGGACAGATTTGTAGTAGTGTTCATCGACGACATTTTGATCTACTCTAGCAGTAAGGAGGAGCACGCCGAGCATCTTAGGTTGGTGTTGGGAGTATTGAGACATCATCGGTTGTTTGCTAAGTTGTCCAAGTGTGATTTCTGGATGTCTGAGGTTACCTTTTTAGGCTACGTGGTATCCGCCCAGGGGGTTATGGTGGACCCTTTGAAGATTGAGGATGTAAAGGCCTGGGAGCCTCCGAAGAATGTGAAGGAGGTGCGAAGTTTCCTTGGACTAGCGGGGTATTACAGAAGGTTTGTGGAAGGGTTTTCCCGGATATCCCAACCACTTACCAACTTGCTTAAGAAGACTACTCGTTTTGAGTGGAATGAAGCCTGCCAGCGGATTTTTTTTAATGAGCTAAAGAGAAGGTTGACTTCGGCTCCTATACTTGCTCTTCTTCAGGGGAATGAGGACTTTGTGATTTACAGTGATGCATCCAAGATAGGCCTGGGTTGTGTGCTGATGCAGAGGGACATGGTGATTGCTTATGCTCCCAGACAGTTGAAGCCGAACGAGCAGAATTACCCCACTCATGACTTGGAGCTGGCAACTGTGGTACATGCTCTGAAGATTTGGCGTCACTACTTGTATGGGAGTACATGCAAAGTGATGACAGATCATAAGAGCCTCAAGTACATCTTCACGCAGAGGGAGTTGAATATGAGGCAGAGAAGATGGCTTGAGTTACTGAAGGACTACGACCTTGAGATACTTTACCACCCAAGGAAGGCAAATGTGGTCGCCGATGCCCTTAGTAGGAAGACGCCTCAGGAGCGTATGTTGGCTCATTTGACAGTTCAGCCAGAGTTATAGAGAGAGCTGATGAGGTACAGTATTGAGGTGCAGATTCAGCGTTACCAAGGCAGCCTGAGGGCCCTAGAGTGTCAGGCGTCCTTGCTTGAGGAAGTGAGGCAGAAGCAGGAGAGTTGCCCGATGATTCAGGACCTGAGGCAGAGATTGAGCCGTGGAGAGGCACCCGATTTTGTGGAGAGAGCAGATGGTATTTTGTGTTTACGTGGTAGGATTTGTGTGCCTCGAGATGCAGAGTTGAGGCAGAAGATTTTGCAGCAGGACCATGCTACACCTTACTCAATCCACCCCGGGGCGAGTAAGATGTACAAGGATCTGCGATAATTTTATTGGTGGGATGGCATGAAGCCAGATGTAGTGTAACACCACGTCTTTCCACAGGACGCTACTTAGAAATAGACCTTACCAAGTACTACTTAGGTGGGTTGACAACAACACTTTAGGATCTTGCAACGCGGACACGACGAGAAAACTTACTAAAACATCCAACCTTTTATTTAGTAAAACTTAGAAAACATAATAATGCATGTGTTCCCAAAAATAAAATTATCCAAATCCGACGAAGCACTACTAACAATAAATTATTCGAGGAAAACAAAAGACAGGTAATAATACTAACTCCATCATAATAGTAAAACCAACATCCTAGAAAGTCATAAATAAACTAAGGTAAACCCGACCCTACTATGACATGCGCTCTTCACCGCTC
The DNA here is from genome assembly GCA_964016875.1 of Fallopia convolvulus. Taxonomy (NCBI): domain Eukaryota; kingdom Viridiplantae; phylum Streptophyta; class Magnoliopsida; order Caryophyllales; family Polygonaceae; genus Fallopia; species Fallopia convolvulus. The sequence goes on along the minus strand of OZ024735.1, from coordinate 17,412,020 downwards.
CACCCCGCCATCTGGCCGCGGTTCCTGCACGGTTCCCTGGTTCATACCTGGAACTGGAAAATATTCCTCGAAGGGTAAACTACTAATCTATCAAGTTAGAAAGAATACGTAAATTGTAAGACGTTTTAAAAGCATTTCTAAAGTCATCATTCAAGTCCACAAGCGCACTCATAACTCTAAAGGCCAATGCCTAAATTAATCTTGGTTAGTCATACATAGCCACATACTCATTCACAAACACAAGGGTCCACGTCTTTGGACTTACAATTATACAATACCTCCATCTCACATTCCAACCTCCAAGGCGCTCAACCCCGCGCCGAGTGCAGAGGCAGGCCCTCTGACACTACTTCACAATCTCCCTTCTAACCCCGGCTAAGCCTCCACTGGAGCACTTGCCAAAATACATAGATAATATTTTTTATTTTGAAGGGGCACGATTTCCCTATCACACGGACCATACATAGACAACTCTTCCTCTCCGCCAGCTACGATGGACCGTGCCGGAAACGGTACCAACACAGAGAAAACGTTTCAAAAATCTCTTTCCGATAAAATACGTTCAAAACCATTTTACACACACAGCACACCAATAAGTTCAAAATAATTTAAAAAGGCACTCGGGACTAGTTTCCAAAACCCGTCCTACAATAACGGTATACAATCTAACAGGATAGAGAAGAACCGAGCAAGTCGAAAACGACTTACCTCAAGCAAAGAATCCTTTGACGAAGATAGAACATTAAGAGTGTGGGCAAAAGCGATTCCCTAAAAGAAATATTAACGAGACATAATGAATTAGGTACGACCCACGACTCACTTAACGATTTTCATAAGCCAACACTACAAATTTTACTAACCACACTAACTTAACGTAACTATAAAGACATGTTTACTACTATTTCTAACTAAAGTATCCTAGCCTAATAAAAAATTCTGCACACAATCTATGAATAAGCCTTCCAAAAGGATTTAGAGTAAATAATTTACTCAAAAACGTATTAATTAGGTGACTAAAAAATACATATATACTAGCCAAGTCAAGCCCGTCCGTTGGACGGGGCAAAATTTATATTTTACTATTTAAAATGCATGGATGTTTGCAAGCATTTACAAAAATATTACAAATCACATAAAAATAATTAATTTAATAAAAATCGTAGAAATTTAAACTTTAAAAAAGTACTTTTGTGCAAACCTAACTACTATCCAACAAAAACCTTCATGTCTTGCGTTCTCACATTCACTCTCCCCCTCCCAATTCGTGTTTCGATTCGATCAATCTTTCTTGCAATTTGAGGGTTCACTTTTATTTTTCGCTTCATAGCGGATGAAATTATGATGCTTTTATACAAAAAAAAGACATATATAGTGAGAAAGAAAAAGATAGAAATAAAATTTTATATTATGTTTTGTTAGCTATAATGTCAATAGTTGTGTTTGATGTTGTGTTTTGTATCTAATATCAAAGGTTATTTGAAATGTCAAATGTTATTATTGTTATTTGAAATATCAAAGGTTGCAAAATTAACTATTTTAAATTAAGATAGTCAATTATGGCGCAAATCCTCCAACTTTAAATAAAAGGATTTTAAATATTTCAAGACATCAATAAAAAAATATTTATTTTGTTTTGATGATATATAACTTCGCATGTTGTAAGATTATAGTTTTAATGATTTGGATTAATCTAGTAACGCTTTCAAAAAAATTTCATTAAGATTCATGATAGGGGGTATAATAAATCTATTTAATTTTTTTGTGAATGATTCGTCTATTATATATAGCCTTATTGTATCATTTGACATTCTATTAATTATCCATCTAAAATTGAATTTGATCCTTTAGCAAGTGTAGGCTAAATAAAAAGAGATTCAACTAAAATTTTAAATGCACTCTTATATCTAATAACACTACATGAAATTAAAAAAAATATAGTATAGTCGTTTTGATTGTTTGAAAGAATTTGGATCACCTTATAACAGCATGTAATCAAATGGATTGGTGTATGCTTATCAAAATTCATATATTGGTTAATACATTAATTTACATTGTTTTGTGTATTTTTCCAATACAACTTAGCTCCTATGTTTAATAAAAACTATAATTTTTTATATAAATTAATTATAACAAAACGTTTTAAATATTTAAAAAAAAATATGAGTCACCTTATAACTACATATAATCAAATAAATTGATGTATAATTAATTAATTATCAAAATCATATATCATTTTTCATACACTTATGTGCAATTGTACTATAAGCATAATAAAGTTTTTATATATCATTCACATATTTTAATATCAAATTTAAATTGAATTTAGTCTTTTGTATGGGGTCTTTTGATTGTGATAAAAAAGTTATCCAAAGTGATTAATATTGGAAAAATCAAACCTTAAACATCCAATAAAATTGTCAAAGCTTCAACCATTGAGCCATCATTTTATATTCATATAATAAAATCGATATAATATGAGTGAGATGTTTTTCATAAATTTAATATCTTATATAACATTTTAATGTTATAAATTTTAAAAATAAAAATTAAGGTGAATCTAAAACAATTTGTTTTATTATATAATAGTGTAAATCTATAATACTATAATTGGCTATAAATAATGGTGCCTAAAAAATAATATATTAATGATTAAATAATAAGTGTATATAAATGAAATGAAATATATGCAGCAAAATCACAGTTACCATGAAAGGATGATAATATATTATATACTAATTATAATTATGCCTTAAAACTAAAAGTAAATAAAAGGATCTACCTTATTATGTAATTGTGGAATTGACAATGCATATGGTACATATGACAAAATATATCAACGATTCAAAACTAAGAGCGTGTTATTTACCAAAACAAATAGTTGTCAAGATTTGAACCGTGATCTATAGGTAATTGAAAGATTCTTTACCACTAAGCTATGTAGAATTATTTTATTTATTTAAAATGATAAGTTTTCATAAAAATAAATATTATGTAATAAATTTGACAATAAATGTAGTTTTGTACATAAATTTATCTATTTAGTGTAAATTATATTAAAGGTGAAAAAAACAATTAGAAATTAACATTAAGTGTATTAAATGTGCCATGTATACAAAATTATATATGTATTATAGACAAGTTCATTAATTACTAACACCATTGTACTCCCCCTTCCTACCCACTCTCGGATTCTTCTTGGCCAGAAAGCAGCCCAAGATTCTACCACACTTCCAACACCGCCTAGTTAGGGTCGAACGACACCTTCCGCTAGATCACCGAGCACCCCCAAGAACTCCCTCTTGCAGCATCGGTGCCTTTAGAGGCTTCCAACCGAGCGATTACACCGCAACAAGGACGACCCAAGATCCCAGCCCCCATCCGGATTAGCACTAGAAAGAAAATAGAACAAAGGATAATATTTATCGGTGGTGGAAGTACTCACCGGAAAGCGAAAAACCAAACGGGGATGACGACGACGACTTCCAGCGATTGGCCTCCACCTTTCCGATACACTAACCGAGACTACCGTGACAATACGGTGTACACGAACCAGTCTACCGAGACTACCGGCACGACGACAACGTTGACCCACTGGTGAACGTGAGCAGAACGTGGTGTGCGGTGGTAGTAGGCTCCTCCGACGTCTCTTCTGCTGGGTGAAGGCGGTTTGGTTTTTCGATAGAGAAGGCAAAAGGAACGAGAATTGGATTCGGCCGAAGATAAGAAGAATTAGGATAGGCTTTCTAGGGTAATCACGCTAGTATGTAGTTAAAGAATATATATATAGGAGTACAACGAGGCTAAACAAAACCTCATTGATAAGTTATTTAACAAACGTATTTAATTAAATAGATTTAAAATATATATATATATATATATCTTTATACCTATGTATATGTATAAAGAAAAGGAGATTCACGAAACCTCTAACCCATTCCTCGGGTTACTTGCATCATAAGTCAAAAAATTACTTGTAAAACAAGAAAAATCATTTTCCGATCTTAAACGGGTAAAGTTGGGGAAAAAGAAACCCGACCATTATACCTATATGTAGTACGTTCTAATAAACACATGTACACAACCAAACCTAATCTTATAGGCTAACAATATTTATGGCATGTGTATTTTATACGTAATGTTCACTAGTCACTACTACTAGATTAAGCGCAAAGTTTCTAGTGGGAATGCCCTAAGTCCTAATCAATTTAATTTAACTTCTATGGTGAGAAATAGAAATATATCTTTTGTCAGGTTATTAACTCAGCGGGTTAAGTGTATTAATTTTTTATAATTATTAAATAACTAGTTGTACCCGTCGTACCATGTACGACTACAATTCGGTATTTTATACATTATAAATAGGATATTAATAACTAAAAAATATAAGATAAAGTTTAATAGTACAATTAATTTATTGCTCGTAGAATGTATAGTTTTTTAATCAATATAAATGATTAAATTTAATGTTGAGAATGAAGATATGTTATTAAGATAAAATAATTACAATTCTCTTTTTTCTTGATGATATTTCATAGATATTTAATTGAAAAAGAAGATAAAATATGAATAAAAGAATTCATATATTCAAATATAGAAGAGATAAGAATTTAAAAAATAATAGTTAACTTAATAAATAAGATATAATAAAGTTTGAAAGATAAAGATAATTTAATTATATAAAATATTTAAAATATAATTAATTTAATTTAATATAGGACCAAACTCATTTTGTAGTTTGATAAAGTAAAGTTTAGATAAGATTAAATATTATATTATTCATATTTTATTACTTTCCATGTATGTAAATTTAGAGATTATCAAATATTTCAATATATCTATTAAATATTTTATTATCTATTTTTATAAATTTTAGACATTACTTTTCATGTACGTAAATTTAGAGATGATCAAATATTTTAATATGTCTATTAAATATTTCATTATCTATTTTTATTAATTTTAAACATTATAAATATTTATCACTAATTTTTTACTATAAAAGAAAATCAATATATATCTATAAATCAATTCATGAAAATATATATGCTAAGAGATTTATATTTATTTTAAAATATTTTATCTTTAATTTTAAATACTTTCATAAGGAAGCTTTCTAATGATATTATTATACTAAATATATATATTTTTGATGTTAGAGATAAATTTAAATAGTTAAAAAAGAATTTATTAAAAAGAAGTTATAATAATAGAAATTGATATTAATTTTTTAAATATGATGTGGGGCCAAAATCATTCTGGTGGCTCGAAAAGATATAAATTTAATATATAGTTATAGATTTTCTTTTGTTTTATTACGTGTTAGCGTAGATATAGATAGAAATTTATATCGATAACTTTTTTTTCAACAATCCGATAAAAATATTTGAGCATAATCTTAAGATAGCCTATATAATATTTCTTTTCAATATTAATAAAAATAGATAGAAAATTATATAGATAAAAATTTATTTTGATACATTAATTATTTTATAAAATCTAAAATTGTTGTTTTTTATATTTAGGAATTTTTGAAGAATAAAATCAATATTTACATAGATAGAAATATATATAAATTATCTATTTTTATAAAATCTAAAATCTTACCCTTAAAAACCTTTAATCTTTTTAAATTCATTTTTTTATTTAGCAATGTATATTATTTAATTAATTTTTTTTAAAATATGATTGTATATTAATTAATTTCTTTATTTTTTAGTATGTGATACTATATGAAACAATATATGCATACAATATGATATCTATCCATTATCTATTTTGTGAAGTGATTAAGAATTTAAGATAAATCGTAATTTCTAGAATTATTGTTAGAATATAATGTGAAGGGGGCTTTCTAGAATTAATATTTTGTTTTTTAAGTTGAAAAAGGGTTTTCCATTATTTTATTCAGGTTATGCCACGTGGCGTAAATTTTTACACAGACTTAGTTTCTGCTGTTTCTGCTTTATAATGTATTAGGGTAGATATTTATTGTATACGTTATAAGTATAACTCCCAAATATGTTTTACACATCTCGTTTATATATAATAAAGTGTTTAAGTGAACCAAATCCAATTGATATAATTAACAATAAACATGCCAAACAATTTCTCCATTTGTATATTGAAACCCGCAACAACTAGCTTGGCACATTCATTACATGTCCACCCACGTATGGAACACCATCTTGGGTAGGCAAAGGTCATTTTTCTTGCATAAATACTTGTGATACTCAACAGAGCACATATGCACTCAAAAATAGACAAACAAGCATTGATCACAATTAAAAGAGAGGAATTAATTAAAATGGGATCAGGGGAGAAAGGGAGAGTGTGCGTGACGGGAGGAACAGGGTTCGTGGGATCGTGGCTCATCAAAACACTGCTCGAAAATGGATACTCTGTCAACGCCCCTATTCGTTACCCTCGCCCTGGTCTGTCTTCTATATATTTCCACAACTTGATCGATCTGGTTTGTTAAATTTCTAATAAGGTCATTGATTTTACGTTTCATATATAATTGTACGTACGAATTGAAACAGAGAATAAGAAAGACATTACCCACCTAACAAGCCTTCCAGGAGCCTCAGAGCACCTAACCATCTTCCACGCCAATCTCAACCAACCCGACAGCTTCGCCCCCGCCATCGAGGGCTGCGTCGGTGTCTTCCATCTGGCCACCGACATCAAGAATCCCGAGGCAGACGAGGACGTAGTGAAGCTCAACGTGGGCGCTCTTCTCGGGATCCTGAAGGCCAGCCTGGACTCCAAGACGGTGAAGCGCGTGGTGTACACGTCCAGCGCCGCCGCCGTCATCAACAACTACCGGGTGGGGGACGGCGGGGAGACTGTGAACCCGATCACGCTGGACGAGGGGTCGTGGAGCGACGTCGAGTACATCAAGGAGAGGATGCCGAACACGCCGAAGAGGTCGTATGCGATGCAAAAGACGCTGACAGAGTTGGCGGCGTTGGAGTTCGGGGAGAGGGAGGGGCTGGAGGTTGTCACGCTGGTTACTTCTTATGTTACCGGTGCTTTTCTTACTCCTTGGATTCCTGGCTCTGTCTCTGTGCCCTTGGCTCCCTTGTTTGGTAAGACACTTGCTAGGTAGAACAGTATGGCTAGCTAGATTCTTACGTACACTTGCTATTCCATTGTTTTAATATTATATATATGTATGATTGGGGTTTTACAGAGAACGGAAATGCGGACCATCGACTATTCAACATAAAGATGGTGCACGTGGATGACCTTGCTCGAGCCTTCATCTTCCTCCTGGAGTGCCCCACTGCTAAAGGGCGCTACGTCGTTACCTCGTACCACGGTCAACTCCTCGAGATTTGTGAGTACCTGGCAAGCCGATACCCGGACCTTTACAAGAAGAAGGCCGGAAGGGAGCTGGTGAAGGCGGTTAAAGGAGCCGTTCCTCCAAGCTTATCGGCCAAGAAGTTGCTGGACGCGGGGTTTGAGTTCAAGCATGGCTGGGATGACTTGTTCGACGATGCTGTCAAATCCTGCAAGGACAAGGGCTTCCTCTAAATTGAGTCATCAATCATCTATCTGTCTATCTTGTGTGTGTTTATCATATTATTAAGGTCGTGTGTCTTATATAGCCGAGTCAATAAATACGCTGATCATGCATCGAGCTTGCTGAACTCAAATTCAATAATGATCGATGTGGAATTGTGCACCTTTGAGCTTTTTTTGCAAGTTGGAGCCAACAAGGCAACGGCGTGGAACTTGACAAAAATGCACAGAAGGCCTCAATTCCACCTGGGCGGGAATTTTTATTTCCTCTCTTTTATTCGGGTTTTGGTTATGTAATAAGTGAACCGGCTCCTTTATATTGTTGGTTTTCTCATTTCTTGTTCCCCAATTCAATGTCTTGGTGAGAAGCTTAGGCTGAGCTATCACGAGTAATTTTCGCTGAATTCATATGTATCCGAACTTGGATTGATCCAGCTTTTGGTGAATTCGATTTGCGTTTTTGTTTGATTTGATTTCGAGTTCCTTGAATTCCCACATAGTATCAAAGTGATCGCGATCCTAGGTTCAGGGTACTCATTTTTTTCCTGCTTTACCTGGTGAGATTGTGCGTGAGTGATTCCTTTGAATCGATCTGTTGGCCTGAAAACACTTGAGTGTACTGTTTTCGAGTTCTGTGTACTTATGTCTATTGAAGACAACGAGAGAGAGGCTTACAAGGCAACATCGACGACGAATATGGTCGACCCTTTGATGCTGACAAACTCGGACTGCCCCGAGATGGTGCTTATTAGGACTCTCTTTGATTCGGGGAAATTTCCATGTTGGAGTCACCAAGTAGAACGAGCACTCATGGAGAAAATGAAGTTGTCCTTCATCGATGGAACAGGAGAAAGACCTGATGCAGGATTGATGGAGTTTGAGCTCATTGACTCTTGAGATGTCCAGTAGCTTCATTTTCACCGAATCAGCTACGTCACTGTTTTGGTCAAGAATCTTCCAAGGACTGACTCTCGATCCTCGATGTTGAGTGGAGCTTAATCTCAAACAAAACCAAAGTAATCAAAGGACAAAGATGAAATCGTTGTTTTTCAATCGTCGGGCCACTCCAAAACCTCACTAAGTAGGCAACCACAATTAAGTGGACGCTGCATCATGAGGTCGCCTTGTGGACTTAAAGGATGCCTCTTGCCGCGCCCCGGTCTTGTAATTGCCGGACTTCATCAAGCGATTCGAAATCGAGTGCAACGCTTCCGACTACAGCGTAGGCGGCGTACTCCTTCAAGAAAACAAGTAATTCCCTTCCCCCATGCTTAAAACATACTTTGTCCCCAAAGTATAGTAAAAAGGTAAGGAAAAGAGAAAAACTCACAAAACGCTAGTTGTTCGGGTAGTAAGGCGGAAAATCTTGTGGTGGCGGTGGCTGGTACTCCGGTGGATACTCTGGCTGTGGATGGTACGGTGGGATCTCTTGTGCCGGCGGTGGCTGGTATGGCGGAAACTGAGGATACGGCGGATCTGGGAAGGCATACTGAGGATACGACTGATGAGGCGGATAGCCTACTGAGCTCCATCCATCCAATCTGGTGTTGAGCAGTCTGAACTGCTCATCCTGGCGAGCCTGAAAAGCAGCAAGTTGCTGATCATGATGAGTCTGAAATGATGTGAACCTCTGATCCACATAGCCTCTCATGCCCTGAAAGCTCTGATCGATGTGAGAAGACATATCATTGTATCGCTGCGTGTTGTCCAGCTGCATCTGTCTCATCATCTCCATCATCTGGTTATACTGAGCATCAGAGTAATGTACACCTCCAGCAGGTCGAGACGGATCAAACTGCCTCTGCTGATCCTCCTCCTCAGACTCATCATCCTCATCAGTGTCAGCATCTTCAGCAGATTCTTCCTCTTCTTCTTCTTCTTCTTCAGCCATGGTGAAATCTTCATCCATTTCCTCTTCATCAGAATCCACCACAATAGGAACTGAAACCGCCTTCTTACCCCTAACCGGGCCCTTAACGGTGGCCACATCCAAATCTCCAGCCTGAACTTTGATGAACCAGTTAGTTGGACTATCCCCAATCTGCACTCGATGTCCATCGGGAAGCTTCATTGCTCTCCCATAATCACCAATCGCCCAGAAGTAAGAGTTTCTGTACTTGTAGAGAGCACCCATTTTCTTCAACATGAGGAAGTCAATAGGTGAAGGCGGAATATCAACATGTAACCTGCTAAGATCGATACCAAAATGCTTGGCTAGGAAAGTCACAATCCCGCCAACACAAATGGCTCCACCGCCTTTGTTCCCAACATGAGCCATATGGTGCATCAGCATAGCACCCAAGTTCAACGGTTTCCTCTTCAAGCTCGCAGCCAATACAGTGACGTCTTTCTTGGGACAATTCTTTCCCCCATCACCTCTCCCATTCAGAGTACTAGCAACAAACCGCTGGAAAACCTTAATAGCGGGATGAGTGATGGGAGAGGCCTTTTCTCTAGACGGATTGTACTGAGATCTCCCTGTGATGGCTTTCCAGAAGTGTCTGTCAGCCCATGTAGCACCTGCCTCTGTAAGCACCAAATCTCTACTGATAGGAAAATTACAGAACCCAAACACTCGGTTGACCTCTTTCAAGGTCATCTTCCTTCTAACTCCCCCTAGCCAAAACTTAATCTCCCCTTCTCCTTTAAAATTGGTGGACAAGGTGCTCAGAAATTCCAAAGTTAACCCCTTAAAGGTTGGTTCACACAGCTTTAAGAACTCACGCATATGCAGATACGCTCCTATTTCATTCAACAGATCAGCTATCCCAATCTGGTTCATGAGATCCCAGTCAATGAACCGAGTTGCTTTCCATTCTCTATCTTTCAGAAGCTCAAACCTAATCACATGAAGCGATCCCAAAAGTCTCTTGGGTGACCTCCCCCACCACAGCAGGGGGAGCTAAAGCAGCCCGGGATGATGAAGATCCATCAGTTCGGCCTCTCTTGTTACCCATGATATCAGAATTTCAAGTAAACCTGCACAAACACCACACAACAAACAAGCAAGCGCAATTCCGTTGTCCCGGCAAGGACAACCACAACATTATTTCACAGATAATCACTCAAACGCTCTCTTCCCCCACTACCTAGAACAAATTAATCAAAATTTAATCAAGTTCTAATTAATTTCTAGGTAATTTTCGGATTTGCATGCAAAGTTCAAATAAAACACGAATCTAGCCTAGAATCATGCAATAAACAAACTTTTGTAAAGGTCTTAAGCCTAAATCCGAGCCTAAAGGGGTCAAATTCGGGTTTTTCTAATCAAACCTAGATCTAGATTTAATTCTACTAAAACCGAATTTTAAGAGGAGATTGTGAAAAACTTACTTGAATTCCGCTTGAATGTGAGTTCCTTGCTTGAATTTTCTTGAAAATCCGCTTGGAAAGTGCTTGATTGGAGCTTGGAGTGGTGGCTTCAATGGAGGTTTGGGGTGAGGAAGGAGAAGGGGGCGTTGGAATGGGGCTGTAAAAATAGGGCTTCGGGCTTTTATTAAAATGGTCTCCCGAAAAATTGCCGAAAGCGCGGGATCGCACAGGAATGCGCGGCCGCGCATTTGCGATCCCGCGCAATATGCCTTCAGTCGAGATTGCGCGGCTTCGGGCACGGAATTGCGCGGCCGCGCTTTCCCTTGCCCAAGCCGCACTTTCTCCTCTGAGCCTGCATTGCTCGGGATCGTTCCAGATTCTTGACCACGCAATTCTCGTCCCAATCCCGAGTTTTTAGCCCCTTTTACTTCTAAGCTTAATCGAGCTATCTGTATATTTGAGGATTATTTCTATCTAAACTAACTACTAAAAAACAAAAACTGTAAAACGGGAAGCAAAAATCAAATCAAATCTATCCTAAAACATGGGTTGCCTCCCAAGAAGCGCTTGTTTAACGTCTTTAGCTAGACGTAAAAGGATATCAAGAAGGATACGAGCTATGGAATTCGATCTCCTTCCCATCGAATCCCATCTTCAGTGTGCCTTGCGGTATGTCAATTCTTGTATTTGCAGTCTTCAAGAATGGTCGTCCTAGCAACATAGACATCTTTCCAGCTCCCGATCCCATGTCCATCACTAGAAAATCAGCCGGAAATTGTAGGGAATCCACTGTAACCCATATATCTTCAAGTTTTCCTTTGGGCCTTACAGTGGAATGATCAGCCAACTCCACTATGGTTCGTGTCTCTTTCAATGGTCCCATACCGAGTTTCTCGTATAAGGATGAAGAAATCACATTGACAGATGCACCTAAATCAATTAAAGCTTCATTCACCTTGGTGCTTCCAATCATGCAAGGAATGGTGAACATGCCAGGGTCACTGCACTTCTCAGGCAAACGCTTCTGAAACATAGCAGACACATGTTCTTTCTTTTTTACTTGCTTCTGACATTTCTCCTTATGTCCCCTTTTTAGAGTGCACAACTCCTTCAAAAACTTAGCATACCGAGGTACACTCTTGATCAGATTCAGCAATGGGACATTAACTCTGCATGTATTGAAGACCTCGAACAGCTCTTTGTCATTCTTCAATTTCCGGGTTTCTTTCAAGGCTTCCGGGAAGGGTGGAACAGGTACATAAGCTTTCAGAAGAGGTGCAGACGAATCTTCCAACTTGCCCAGAATGCGCGGCTTCGCATCCAAATGCGCGGCCGCGCTTTTCTCCTCGATCCCGCGCAATCCCAACTGGGACTGTATTGCGCGGGATGCACATTGCTCGGCCGCGCTTTCAGCAGCCAGGCCGAGCAATCGGTCTTCATTCTGTTCCTCAGTTTCTGTAACCTTTCTCAGCTGATATACTTGTCCCGCCTCAGAACCACCATAAATGGAGATAAAACTGACATTTGCCCTCGGGTTAAGTTCTATCTGAGACGGCAGCTTACTTGAATCTCTAGCTTCTAGTTTACTCACTGCCTCAGCAATCTGACTGACTTAGTTCTCTAAATTCTTTATACTAGACTTGGTTTCCTGTTGAAGCTGAGTTAGAGAACCATGCATTGTAGAAACTGATTGAGTCAACTGTCGGACCATCTCCTCTGTGGATATAGTATTTTGATTCACTCCCTGATGAGGTTGGAAAGGCGGTCTGTACTGAGCTTGGCCACCTTGATGGTTGAACTGTTGGTTGTTGGAATTTCCATACCTCAGATTAGGATGATCCCTCCAGCCTGGATTGTAGGTGTTGGAGAAGGGGTCATACCTCGGCCTAGGTGGTCCATATCCTCCCACTGCATTTACCTCAGCATTCTGATCTTGAAGTGTAGGGCAGGAATCAGTGGGATGCATGTTATCAAAACAAATTTCACAGGACTTCACTTGTTGTCTACCACCTTGCTGCAACAGCTGCTTCATCATCATTTTCAACTCAGTGACTTCATCTTGGATCCTTGTATTAGCCACCACAGAGTTTGCAGCTTTCGAGCTAGTCTCTCTTTTGAACTGTCTTGTGCCCTCAGACAGTTGTGTGAACAGGTCAAACGCAGCAGCAGGAGTTTTGTTGAGAATGTGACCTTGGCAAGCTGCATTGACCATTCTTCTCTCATCATCCAAGAGGCCATTAAACAGATATAAGATCAGGTCTTGATCAGTGTAGCCATGGAAAGGACAGCTGGCTATCAACCTCTTGAATCTCTCATAGTATTCGTACAAGGACTCACTGGCTTCTTGTTCAATATTACTGATTCGCTTCTTCAGATCATTGAGCCTTGTAGCAGGGAAGTACTTCTCCAGAAAAACTTCTTTCATCTTAGCCCATGTATCAATACTTCCCGGAGCCAAGTAGTAAAACCAGTCTTTAGCCTGATCCTTGAGAGAAAAAGGAAAGGCTCTCAGCGCGATCTGGTCATGAGTTACATCAGCAGGCTTCATGCTCGAGCACACAGCATGGAATTCAAAAAGATGTTTGTTGGGGTCTTCACCACTATGCCCATGGAATGAAGGCAAAAGGTGGATCAACCCGGATTTCAGCTCAAACTTGACTCCCTCAGCAAGAGCAGGAAATTGCACCGCCAACGGTTGTTGTGCCAGATTCGGTGCAGTCAACTCTCTCAATGTTCGGTCACCCATCTCGACAGATTCAGCAGATTCAGATTCCGAGTCAGAGTCTTCAAGAAAGAATGGCAATGCCTGAAAGTGATTACGGATTTCCTTCCTTAGCTTGAAGAGTGTCCTGTCAATATCTGGATCAAACAACAGGGAAGATGAGTTAGTAGCACGGGTATGAACCATATAACAGGTTCACACCCAAAACAGCACAAGAGTAATAAACACAAATAGCGACGAGTCCCCGACAACGGCGCCAAATTTGATGAGGTATTTTTCGTGGTCGTTTATACATATCAAAGAAATCTTAGCTTAATCAACTCAGTAGAGCGGTAAGTAAGAGTCGATCCCACAGAGACTCGTGTATTTATGCAATTACTTAGGTGCCAAGTAACTAATATGGGGGTTTTCAGAATGATTATCTAATCTACTATGCAAAAATAGAAATAAATATGAATGCAAGGATGATTTGAATATATGAAAGACAAACGTGTTCAACTAGTTAAATCCATCATGATATTGATTCGTTGATCATCGATTCTCTTGATTCTCTTCTCACTTGAATAATCTATTGTGGATAATGACCCTACTAAGGATTAAAACCCGAACTTCATATATAGTTGATAGAACAACCAGTCTAACAACCCTAATTAAATAATAACCTAGAAGACCTTCTAGATTCAATTAAATAACAGCATGACGATTCAAGTTATCAATAGAAACAAACAACTCAGAGCAACCAGACATCTAAGTGATTTGTGAATTTATTCCCTTCTTTAACCAACAAGTCCAACCGGTACTAATTTAATTAAAGTCTACTCTTGATTTAATTAACTCCGACCGGTAATTAATCAGATTCAGTTGTAAATTAACCTAGAAATTCTATTAGGTAGCTAATCTAATAAAACCCTAGAATAATTCTGATTCAGTTAAGCACAGGGAATAATTTCTATTCAAGTTTGTTGAGAATCAATCAAACCTCACAACTACATACAAATCATGACTTCAATAACTAGCCAAACACAAGAGAAATTAGCAATGCATAATTGAATTAAAATCAAACTTACAAAGGTTTCAAAGTCTTCCTTGAGAGAAAACCCTAGCCTCCAAAAGTTGATCAAAAGTTATGAGAAAATAAACTAACATAAAGTATTTATATGCTCCTAAAAATATCCTCAAACACTATATCTTAAATCTCATACTCGGATAACACAAGCCCAAAAATCAACATTCCAAAGCCCAAAACCAATCTCGGCCCAAAGCACTTGCTCCGTGTAAATTCCCGATTGCGCGGCTTCGTCACCAAAAAGCGTGGCCGCGCTTTCTCTTGCAATCCCGCGCTTTCCCCATTCAGTTGGGATTGCGCAGCTTCGTTGCTCGGCTTCATCCCGAGCACTTGGCTTGTCTTTGGCTTGTCTTCTTCCTTGCCTTGGCTCTTCTCCTAGAATGTCCTAGCTCTCTTGGCTCCTTTGCCTCGTCCATCACCACCATGATCCATCTGTACTCGCCCCGCTGTTGCTCCTTAACCTAAAAACCTGTAAAACCGAGCAAACCAGCGCATAATACCCGATAACACAAAAACCTAAAAACTACATAAAAACTAACCTAAAACTAACTAAAACATATATAAAACATGCATCTAAACTACTCCTATATGCGAGCTATCACGCCCCCGTCTTGTAATTGTCGGACTTCATCAAGCGATTCGAAATCGAGTGCAACGCTTCCGACTACAGCGTAGGCGGCGTACTCCTTCAAGAAAAGTGCCCAATCGCTTACTTTAGTGAAAAATTTACCGGCGCGACACTTAACTACTTGGCATACGACAAGGAACTTCATACTTTAATTCGGGTTTTGAAAACATGGCAGCATTACCTTTGACAAAGCGAGTTCGTAAATCATACATACCATGCAACCTTAGTGTACTTATAAAAGCCAAAATACTTTGAATCGCCACCATGCTAGGTGGGTGGAATATATGGAGACTTTTCCGTATGTGAACGTCCACAAGAAGGGTAAGGAGAATGTCGTTGCCGACGCACTCTCCCGCATGTACGTCCTCTTGACGCACCTCCAAGATAGGTTGTTTGGGTTCTCCTTGATTAAGGAGCTCTACTTGTATGATTCATTTTCTAAACCTATCATGGAGAACCTAGATTAAAACTGGATTGATGAGTCCTATTTCTTGGACAATGGGTACCTCTATCGGGCCCTGAAGCTTTGCATTCCGAGCTCCTCCATAAGGCACCTATTTCTCAAGGAAGCTCATGATGGCCGAGGCTATTTTGGCATAGCCAAAACTCTAGAAGCACTTCGTGAGCACTTCTTTTGGCGACACATGGCTAAAGATGTATACAAGTATTGCCAGGGTTGCGTGCCGTGCCAAATGACCAAGGCAAGGGCTAACCCTCACGATCTTTACACGCCATTTCCTATCCCGGATGCCCCATGGGAAGATCTTTCCATGGATTTTATTACGGGTCTTGATGAGCACTTTTACATCGCTATAAAAACACTGTCAAAGAAAATTCCTAACTTCCTAACCTTAGCAAAGTGGAAGTAAGGGTCGAACCCACAGAGACTCGGAATATTTGTATTTAAGTAATATTACTAAGTAAAAAGGGGAATTTTATAATTATAAACTAAAAATCTAAGTAATTAAAACTAATTAAAACAAAGCAAGTAAAGTGATTTAAGATTCAAATATGGAGAAAAGCGTCCAACTAGTTTCGTATCCATTGCATACATGAGTTTTGATCCTCGATTATCCTTATTTCAATTTCCCTTGACTAATCTATTGTGAATTTATGAATTCAAGCTTAAGGTGGTTGTTAATATACACCGTCTTTAACAACCTTTTAACCAGTTAACCTAGAAAACCTTCTATGTCAAGTTGATCATGCAATTAAGTTCAAAGCATTCAATAGAAACCATAATCATGAATTCCACCGTCTATTCACGAAGTCTTGTGATTAAATTCTCCGCCTTTGATTAACCTTATTCCACCATCTATAAGTTTAATCAAAGTATTCATCCATGAATAATCAAATTCCACCGTCTATTTAATTATTCTAGTTGTAATTCAACCTAGAAGTAGAATAGGTGGCCAATCTATAATAATCCTAAGTGAATTTAATCAATTAAGCACGGAGAGATTCAATCTAGTCAAGGCAAATAGAAATAATTCAAATCTCACAAACGATCATGCATACAACTTCAACTAACTAGTTGGACATGAGAAAATTAGCTAGAAATCGACATTAAAGAAAAATAAAACTTACAAGAGTCAAATTTCTCTTTAATGTTGTAAAACTAGGGTTTTGTCTCCCACAAATCTCTAAATTCTTCAATAGCATAAAACTCCAAACAAAAGATAGCATAACATAATCTCCAAATAAAACCCTAGGGAAAGTATTTATATTATGTCTAAAAATATCCAAAAAAAAAAAAAAGGTCGGCCCACAAGATCACACGGAAGATCGAGTCAGCGTCGTACAAACGCGCTAGAGCGCGGTCAAGAACACCCAAAGCGAGGTCGCGCTATACCCACTCTGCCCGCGCTATGGCGTCAGCAACTCTAGTGACACTTCAGAGGCTGTTTTGACCCCCTTCGAGTTGGAATTTGGACTCGGAGTAAAAATATGAATTGTAGCTCTTCGAGTTAGCTTTGCAGTGATACAAAATTCAGCTTCATCCGACCACTGTAGCTCCCAAACCAAGCATTGCAAGATAGAGGTGTCAAAACAAGACTCCAATGCTTGACCCGGATTTAAGCGTTCTTCTCACACAAGCTCTTGGGCCTTAGCTCTTTCAATCTTCACTTGTATCACTCTAAGCTTCATCAAACTCCTCCATAGTCCCCTAAGCTCCGCCCCTTAGCTTCATATCCACCATGCTTCACCTTCTAACCTGCAATAAAGCACACAAACGCGTAGATTCCGAACTAAACCGAAATAAAACCTAAACTACAACTTAAAGCAAAAATCTAGCTAAACATGCATAAAACGGAAATAAAAACATGCTCTAACAACTACATCTATATGCTCTATCAGGTCTCCCTATGACACAACGCAGTAAAGATTGTATGTTTGTAGTTGTGGACCGTTTGTACAAAATGGCTCACTCATAGCTTGTAATGGAAACAAACAATATGGCTGATATCGCAAACTTGTTTTTGGAACATGTTGTGAAATTACATGGTGTTCCTAAAACTATTGCTAGTGATAAGGACACTAAGTTTTGTAGTCACTTTTGGAGAACCCTATGGGGAAAGCTAGGGACACAATTACTCTTTTCTACATCTCATCACCCACAAACCGATGGTCAAACTAAGGTGGCCAATCGGACCTTGGGCACCCTTCTTCAGATGGTGCTCAAAGCAAACCAACATCGATGCGAGGACTTACTTTGTCATGTTGAGTTTGGATATAACAAATCTTACATTCGGCTACTAAGAAGACGCCATTCGAGGTGGTCTATGGGCGTAATCCACATACGCCCACGGACTTGGTGCCACGGCCTTTGAAGACCGATGACCATGTCGACGCGGTCAGCCACGCCGATACCGTGCGACGTCTACACAAGCGCATCCGACTTCAGCTTGAGCGCCGAGCTTACCAATACGCATCCTAACACAACAAGGAGCGCAAATTAGTCTTTCATCCTAGCGATCTTGTTTGGCTTGATCTTAGGAAGGAAAGATTTCCCGATGGCCGCAAGACCAAGCTACATCCTAGAGGTGACGAACCTTTCCGAGTTCTCGAGCGTATCGGGGACAACACCTACCGCATCAACCCCCTAGGCAAGTATGTTGTACACTCCACGGTCAATATCGCTGGCCTTTCCCCCTACATTGAGCCTGCTTTTTATGATGAGGAAAGAGGGATGTTTCCCACCCAAGCGGGGGATGGTGATACGACCTCAACCATGGAAGCCCATTAGGAGGAAGACGCTCTGGCCTTACTCTCGGACAGACTGGTCACTCGTGCCCAAACCCGTGCCATCACTGCTACGACTTAGTCCATAGTGTCGGGCCTCACCGCAAGTCACAACGTGCCCGACACCGTGCCAACACAGGTGTGCTTGCTCGCCATTAGGCTCGGAGAACCTCACATGTGCCAACCGACACCATCCTCCTTGCCATCATCACACGACATGCCATATTCCGTGCCAACGGTGCACCTTGTCCGCACTTCAGGTTCTTGCCTCATCGACGCCGCACTCCAGCATGCCAAGACTCCACCCAAAGCCCGCACGTGTGAGCTCCTTGGCATGACGATGTCGCGACGACCTTCTCTTGTCCAACACATGACACCTTTGTCACGTCAGCCACGACGCTTATCCTTTATAGTTTTTTTTAGCATGTTTTCCATTCTAGACATTTCTATATTTGATCATTATGTTTTTAGCAACCCCTTTATGGGCTTTTGGGGGCATTTGGCCTAGGTTGCATCCTAGCGCTAACCGTCACTCTCTTGTTATGTTCTAGGGTTTGTGGCCGCCTCTATATATAAGGGAGCTCGGCCACTATAGCTAGGTTACGCATTATTTTGACTCTTAATTAAAGTAGAGGCTTATCTCCTTATTTCGAGTCCCTTGTGCTAATTGTTTCTATCAATCAAAGTTCTCCAAAACACCTGATTGCTCTTCACGAAGAACTATCCAAAGGCTCATCGTGTTGAGTCTTGGTTGATCCATCACCTTGGATTCGATCCCCTTTCGATTCCATAACGTTGGATTCGACATCATTCAAGTCTTCCGCTTTGCTTACGAGACCTACTACACGATCAACGCCAAAGATCCGAGCGTTTTGTAAGACCCAAGGCCTTAGAAGCGCTATCCCATGCCAACCCAAGAACTTCCCAAGAGGTCACCCATCCTGGTACTACTCTCGCCCTTTCACGCTTAACTTCAGAGTTCTTTGTCCTCACTCGAACTCCGAAAAGGAAGAGCTCTTGTTGACATACGGAGCACCTCAATCCCTTATAAACCATTGGAGTGTTACAATCTCCCCCACTTAAGCACTTGACGTCCTCGTCAAGGCCCAAGGACCGCCCTCCGGGTCAAGTGACCGCCCTCTAGACCAAGTCAACTCGTAGCCCAGAGTCGGCTCTGATACCATTTATAAGACCCAAGGCCTTAGAATCGCTATCCCATGCCAACCCAAGGACTTCTTAGGACGTCACCCATCCTTGTACTACTCTCGCCCTTGCACGCTTCTCTTCAGAGTTCTTTGTCCTCACTCGAACTCTGAAAAGAAAGAGCTCTTGTTGACATGGGGAACACCTCAATCCCTTATAAACCATCGGGGTGTTACACGTTCTTGGATCCTTTCGGAAATAAGGTCACACCAGTAAGTTTTTGCCACCCCTAGGTATTACATAGTGAAATATTATGCTGGTATGTTCTTCATAAGGATTATAATAAATTTAGGGCAAGATTTTAAACATTTATTTGTAAGGCCCAAGGCCTTAGAAAGGCTAACTCATGTCAACACAAAGACTTCCCAAGAGGTCACCCATCTTGATAGTGTTGTCACCCCATCATGCTTAACTTCAGAGTTTTTTGTCTTCACTTAAACCCTTGAAAAGAAAGAGCTCTTGTTGACTTGGATAGCATTTAAATCCATTATAAAGAATCTCAAGTTCGGATGTTATAGTTTTCCCCAATAAAACAATCGACATCCTCGTCAATGCCTAGGAATCACTCGAACCCCTAATAGTGGTCTCGCCGTTGCATGCTTAGCTTTAGATTTCTTGTCCTCACTCAAATCCCTAAAAAGGAAGAGCTCTTGTTTACTTTTGTAGCATTTAAGTCCATTATAAAGAATCCCAAGTTTGGGGTGTTATAATTTTCCCCAATTAAACTCTCGACGTCCTCATTAAGGCCAAAGGGTCACCCTTTGGGTCGAATCACCACCTTTTGGGCCAAGACAACTTGTAACTAAAAGTCTACTTTGATACCATTTGTAAGGCCTGCGGCCTTAGTGTGACACCCTTATACCCTATGACGTATACTTTGTAAAACTTATCTCTTATATAAAGAGATAATTCACATATGATTACTATCCATGTAAGCACATAGCAGACAGTAACAACCATAAGGTTGCACACATACACTTATATCGTTACTTCTCATACTAAAATATATGTCACTCTAACTTATATTACAACACATATGTCTATTATGCAAAATGAGGAGGAGAATGTTGCATTGAGCTTCAGCCGGCCGACCTGTATTAATGTGACCTCTAACAGTAACACACATCAGTAAGAACTAGTTGAACTTGAAAAATTGTTTTGCGATTTACATGAGTCGCATACTCAGTGAATATAAACCATCATCAATTATTTCACACAAAGTGAAACAATTGGTCAGTATACATATTCATACATATTATATATGTCATACATGAATTTACTATGCAAATGCAAATGTTGATATATCCGATTCATTATTCAGTGAACTATTCAAGCCTGAATCTGCCCCAGGTTTACTGTATATGGACTCTTATGGTCCCTTTAATTATGACCCGTAGGTCTTGTATGATCTGTAGATCCTGTATGATCCGAAGATCCTGTATGACTCGTAGGTCCTGTATGATCCGAAGATCCTGTATGACTCGTAGGTCCTGTAATACAAATTCAGGGCAAAACAGTCACAGGTCCTTTTAATCTCATGCAATATGCTATGCAATCAAGTGCATCCTATAACCATTTTGTGCAAACATACCTTTTGTGCAAACAACTCTGGAAATTTCAGAGCTATCACATCTATCCATATAATCCATATAACGCATATATCCATATAGCTCATATAGCACATATATTCATATACCTCATATACCACATATAGCGCATATATCCATATATTCATATTTCACATATAGCACATAGGGTTGAATCTCCGGTCTATACTCACCTGTTCAAGACAAATATTATATCTCTTCACTTTCTCTTTGACCACGATCTATGACTTGTGCTCCTATATATAACCCAATGCAAAAACAGTCTATTTACTCTTATAAACTCTAACCCCAAATGCAATGAAATGTCAGAATGCATTATAACTTTTTGTGCATAATTCCAAATCCTTTAAAACTTGACAACAATAAACTATATATATAGAAGAACATTTTTCTAGTTCAAACCTTTCTGAAAAACTTGATCAAAGGGCTCCCTAATATCCTTACAAGACGAAACCCTAGAAATACTCTGAAATCTTTCACAGAATATAAATCCGATATCGAAAACACCATCTGAGAACTATAAATCGACTGATTTTCGAATCAAAATCAACAATAGATCTAGATCTGGAAAAATTAGGAAAATCCAGATAAACTATTAACTAATTAAAAACTTACCAAATCAAGCTTGTACTTTAGGATTAAAACCCGATAGAAGAAATCTTGGACCAGATCCGACCAATAAACAGCAAAATCACCAAACTCGAATTTTTTTCCTCTCGTCCTTTTTTTTTGTGAGCATTCTCCCTTTAATTTGCCTCTTACATAACTTCAAAATTAAGTTATGAGAAGACATGTATATCTATCGGCAGAAGTCGGCAATTATTTTTCAAAATTACAGTTTTCACCCTGAAATCTTTTTTACTATAAAATTTATCCTGAAATAATTATTAATTAATTTTTACTTAAAAAACTTTTTAAAATATAATAAACTTAATTAGAAAATAAATATTACTTTTAAAAACTCACTATATATCATGTCAATATGATATGCATATACTATTAATCTTATATGAATGCAGAATGACGTATGCATTTTGGCCGGGGATGTTACACTTAGAATCACCAACCCGTGCTAACACAAGGACTTCCCTAGAAACTTGGGATTCCTTATAATGGATTATTGTGCAACCCATGTGAACATGAGCTTCTTTTTTTTCAGGTTTGAATAAGGACAAAGAGCTTTGATGTTAAGCGTAATGGTGAGAGCACTACCGATATGAGGGACCTCTTGGGATGTACTTTGGTTGGCATGGGATAACGCTCACACGGCCTTGGGCCTTATAAATGGTCATTTATAAAGAATCTCAAGTCTATGATGTTACATATTCAACTGATCCTTTTAGGGAAAATAACATATAGATAATCCTAGGCATGAATAGGTTATATAAGCAATAAGATTTTTTTAACATATATGCAATTAAAATTTCATATGCAAAGATAACATATTCTTGACTATGAATAGGTTATATTCAGGGTAAAGTCTTAAGCATATATATTAAAGGGATTTCTTTTTGGTGCCCCTAAGCTTTTGACATTTCTTTTTGGTACCCAGAAAAAAAGTTATTCCTTTTGGTGCTCTCGTGATTTTAAAAAAGTCCCAACCGTAGACTTAAATATACTAAAATCAAATTCCATCCATTTTTTTAGCTTTTCCGTTAACAAATTCATAAAAAAAAATAAAAACCTACATTCTTTCCGTGAAGAACTGACTTTGAAAAATTGACGGAGCTCTGCTAATTCGCATCTGCCCTTTTTTCACACTCACACTCCGTGAAGAAACGTTTCTTCTAATCTGACTCTCTTTCTTTCACATTGATTCATTTGATAGGAGTATTTGATTTGTTGTTGCACTTCACCTTTCACATGTGTGTTGCATCACTCTTGATTCTTGAAACAGTACAATTAGAATAATTTATTGGGGAAAAAGGAAACTTAAAGTCGTTGCTACAATAAAGTCGAGAAAGAGAGTTGGGTAATAGATAAAGCCCTCAAGTATAATAAAGGGGTAATTTGAGAGGGATAAAAATAGAAAAATATGTAGATTTTTATTTTTTTATGAATTTGTTAACGGAAAAGTTAAAAATGGATGGAATTTGATTTTAGTATACTTAAGGCTACGGTTGGGACTTTTTTAAAACCTCAAGGGCACCAAAAGGAATAACTTTTTTTCCTGGGTACCAAAAGGAAATGTCAAAAGCTCAGGGGCACCAAAAGGAAAATCCCTATATTATACTAAAATTTCGAGTGCAGAAAATGTATAGATATTCTCTAGAGGATTAACTTGTTCTATGGAAGAATAAACCAAGCATCTAGCTTATCTTGAAACGATTAAGAAAAAATTGACCCTAGGAGTCTATCAATATTTATTGGATGGATCATTCGGCAAAATCATAAAATGATAAATAATTTAAACTTGTCATCCTAGTACATGCACAAAATGTTGTTTAAACAAGTGGAAACAATAAAGGAGTGGGATATATTGTATGCATTAGATGGCAACGTTTGTAGGTTTTCTCTGAAAGAGTTTAGGTTCATTATTGGACTGGATGACAACATCCAAATCATAAAGACGTTGAGGATGACGAAAAGGCCATAATTTTCTTTTTAAGATAAAGAGTATGAGAATAACCAAGATTGAGAAGTGATATTGAAATGCATGAATGACAATGCCATTAAAGTTAAGATAACCCTTTTGATAATTGTTAAGGGCGTGTTTTGGGGGGGGGGGAGATAAGAAGAGGAATATCAAACCTTCTCATGTAAAATTGTTAGACAACATAAATCAATTCTAAGGCATTTTCTAAGGGTAAGAGTGCTCACAAAGATTTGAATAAGAGCTAAAGAGAGTCTGTTCAAACAAGAATGAAGAACATAAACCTAGCACATTCCTTGAATATGGGAAAAGAAACCAAGAGCAGGCTTTACCATATAGGGTATGACATTGGTCTTTCGGGTAATTTGTTTAAGAATTTTAATAAATGTGATGGTAATGACTGAAAGAATGTTGACAGATTTGTGTAACTCTAATGCATATATTTTTTATGTTTTACATTTACTATTGCTAAATTGTTGAATGTTGATGAGTTTAGGTGTAAGAACCAGTGCACCACACTGGAAACTTATATGGATGAAAGTCTAATGAGCTTCAAAATCTAGAGCATATGACATAGGTGGGAACGCAAACTTGGAGGGGAAGTTTGAAGTAAAACCATTTGGTTTGCATAGGAATATGAGGACTTGAAAAGACGTATTACTTCCCTAGAGAAGCAAGGGGTGAGTACTATAAAGAACAAAAGACCGATAGGTGAGAAAAAACCGAAAAAAGTTTGCTCGGAGGGAGAATTTGAGCAAAGGAGCAATAGACCTACGACAAATGATGATGCCACCACTAATTTGGCAAAAAGGATGTCTAGAATGGAAATGTGTATTTAAGAGATGAAGGGTGGTGAGAAAATGAGAAAGATGGAAGATGTAGGGTCAACAAGTGAAGATGAAGATGGTAAAGAGGAGGTATGGAATAGTGATAGTGATTTTCTTTAAATGGTCATGACATTCATTCGTAAAAGCCAAGATATTTCACGATTGTTTTTATGCAAGTAACAAATGGTTGGATTTTGCTATGTATATGTCAGCTTAGTGATAAAGAGGAGTTTAAGATTGGAAACAAGACTAGCAAAGAGAAGGTAAGCAATATCTAATCTTCCTAGATTTATGTTTGGAAAAGATTTGTCAAGATTATAATTTCTCTTGTTGACATGGGGAGCATCTCAATCCCTTATAAATTATCGAGGTGTTACAATCTCCCCCGCTTAAACACTTGAAGTCCTTGTCAAGGCCCAAGCACCACCCTCTAGGTTGAGTCACCGTCCTCCGAGCCAAGTGCATCCATAACCTAAAGTCAGCTCTGATACCATTTGTAAGGCCCGAGGCCTTAGAAGCACTATCCCATGTCAATCGGAGGAATTCCAAAGAGGTCACCCATCCTGGTACTACCCTCGCCCCTGCATGCTTAACTTCTAAGTTCTTTGTTTTGACTTGAACCCATAAAAGGAAGAGATCTTGTTGTCCTGGGGAGCATCTCAATCCCTTAGAGATTATTAGGGTGTTACATTAGTACACAATAGTATGAAGAAAGAGACTTGAGACTAAGAGTTGGAGGAGGGGGTGATGCGACCTTATTTCCGAAAGGATCCAAGAATGCCTGAATCTTTGACGTTGACTGTGTAGTAGGTCTCGTAAGCGAAGCAGAAGACTTGAATGACCTCGAATACAACGTTATGGACTCGAAAAGGGATTGAATCCAACATTATGGATCAGCCTAGAATCAACACGATGATTATTTGGATCGTTCTACGTGAAGAACAATCGAGTGTTTGATAGCTTTAATTGATAGTAACAATGGGGGAGCACGAGACCAATAATAAGGAGAATCCCTCAACTTTAATTATAAGTCTAAAACATGAGTATTCTAGATATACTGACCGAGATCCCCTTATATAGAGGCGGCCATCAAACCCTAGAAAGAACAAAGCAAGTGGCACCTAGGGCTAGGATGCGACCTAGGCCCAATGCCCCCTTAAGCCCATAAAAGGTTTTCTAAAAACAACATGATCAAAAATATGTCTAGAATGGAAAAACATGCTAAAATAACTATAAAGGATAAGCTTCATGGCCAAGGTAACAGAGGTGTCATGACTTGGCCAAGACAAGGTCGTAGCGGTGTCGACAAGCCAAGGTGCACTCGCGGGCGCTGGGCGGAGTCCCGGCACACTGGTGCACGGCTTTGGCGAGGCGAGAACCTCAAGTGTCGATAAGGGGCGCCGCTGGCAAGGAACCTGGCGTGTCTTGACATGGTATCATAATGGATGGTGCCGAGTGGCATATGTGAGGTTCTGTAGGGCTGATGGCGAGCATGCACACTTGGAATGGCACGCCGTGCTCTGCCAAGAGGCACGATACTATGGACCGAGTCCCGACGGTGATGGCACTAGTGAGTGTTCCATCCAAGCGCAAGGCTAGAGTGTCTTCCTCTTGATGGGCATCCATGGTCAGGGTCGCATCAAGGGGCAAGGTTAAGGAGGGAGAAGAGGAGGAAAAATAAGAGGAGTAAAGGACGTAAGGATTAAGAAAGGTTAGAAATCCAACAAAAGAAAGAAAATGATTTCCTATTGCATGTAACACCGTACCCTTATTTTGCAATGATGAGTATTTCCGCCAGTGACCTCGGATTTTACCATCTAAAGTCACCCAAGGCTTTTAAAGTAATTATATTCAAATAAAATTGCGGAAATTCAAAGATAATACATAAATATCAAAGGTGCTCAAACATGAGACTTTAAATATTGTTATTACAACTTCAATGTTCAAAAGAGAAATAGTACGATAAAGTCGAACAGTGAAAATAAAAGTTACAGTTCTTGAAACGCCACGTGGGACCCAAAATGTAAGTGAAATGCTTGAAAAATATCTTTGACCTTCCTTACTTCAAATCCTTGGCCTTCATCTTCAAACCTTTGGTGGAAGCTTCCTAGAATCTGATATTTTCGCAAAGGGCAAGAAATACCAAGCAAAAATGCGAAAACAAATGGAATTAGTCTAAGGAGATTAAGCAAGTGAGAATGGAAGTTCTCAAGGGTAGACTGGTGATATCATCTTTTTATCAATAAAAGAATCGAGAATATTTAATTGAAAGTAACAACCTCTTTTGTGGAGCTTATAAGAACGGAACTAGTTCATCTCGAAGAGAGACAAACTATTTCACGAGAAGAAGGATACTACGAGATTGTAGATCCTTTTTTAGTAACAATATTGTTGGGAACGTTTTATTACACATCAAGTTTATAAAAGCCTCTCGTACCTTTATCGGACCTCAACCAAACTCATCATATTTGGAGCTCCGGATCGGGGAGGTGGCCCAAAGGCGCTTAAGTACCAAGTCCACCTAGACAAGCCCAAATAAGCTTTCAGATTGGAAGGACGATCCGCAAAGAGCCGAAAGCCGGGTTGGTCTTCCAAGTTGTACTAATCCAACCTAGGTCATTTAATTATCGTGCACTAGAATTTATGTTTATTACGTGTCAAAGCGTTCGTGAAATTTACGATTTTTAAGGGGGTGGGGGCTATGAAAGAGCCAGATCCACAAATGGAACGGAGTTCCAACACCTAGGTAGGGTGTAACATCCCTGCAACGAATAGGAGCGAAAAAGATCATGATCTGAATTACCGAGAGAAGAGAGAGCGGTGAGCCAAACCACTCGATAATACCAAGGAAAGAGAGGGTGATGAACCGTACCACTCGGTGAGTTATAACGAATTGTCAAGGGAAGATAGGCGTAAAGCTGTACCACGTGACATATTATGGAGATATGTTAGGGTCAAAACCCGCATCCCTAGACCTATCTTAAATCCATAACAAATCTCGAAAAGAGATTGAAACAAGCAAGACCACAATAAACGGACCTAAGTTCACTTCTAGCGCACGAAAATAATAACGATAATAAAATGTCGTTATTTCTAATAATAGATATATCCTATGTTCATTTATTTAAACAAAACAAGTATGTCCCAACATAGAGAAGATAACGAAATCGAGATATCCAAAAGGTTACAAGGAGAATATCACTTCCCTTGAATTTCACTTGATCTTAACGAAAGCTCGGAAATTAAGACGAGCTAGAATTCTCGATAGCTTGACCTAGCAATCCGAGATAATATAAAGAAATAAATTATATTAAAATTCTTATTTCATTTCTTATAATCAACCTCATATTATTGCTTTCCTAAGAATGAGGAATTAATTCTAAATTATTATTTCAATAATTTAGTTAGGATGAAGTCAATAGCAATACTCCTTTATTATTATTTTAAGGTGAGGTCTTAAATAATTTTATAAAAATTATAGAATAGCTAAATGAGCATGCAAATGAATTTATTTCGACAAATTCCTTTTATATTAGGCCACTTGTAATATTTATTCAATTATAAATATTATATATATGTAGAAATTATTATATAAAAAGATATTAATTAAAATATGAGTTGGGAAATTATATCGAGAGATAAAATGACCGAATTTGGGCTCAGAAATCGAAATTACCGAAATGGGCTTCTCCTTCTTCTTTTCTCCTTTAAAAAAACTGATTGGTTAATTCTTGACTTTTGGGCCTAAAAATCAGCCCAAAATTACCCAAAAGAAGCTCACTTCTCCTTCTTCCTACTTTGTTCTTTCAACACCCACATTAGAAGAACGACGATGCAGTCGAGCAGCAGGGCGTGGCATCAGCGACGGTCTCTTGGGCGGCCGGTGATGCACGTGGTGGTGGCCGACCGATCTGCTGGTGGTCCCGCGACCAACAAGGGGGGAGAAAGGGCTTTTGTGAATTTTTTTAAATAAAAAAATCAAATTTGAAGAAAATACAAATCTTGGGGGTTTTGGCTTGAATTGAGAACGAATTGAGATGGAGAATGAGAAGGAGAGGATCGTGTGACTTCTACCTTTGTCTTTAGCCCTTTTTATAGTGGTATGAAAGCTTGGGGAAGCTTCTCCCATGGAGGGGTGGAGGATTGCTTGCCCAAGTGGAGAGGGATTTATTTAGAGGAAAGGGGTGCTGGTGTAACACTACAACAGAAATGCCTTTTTGCGACCATTATTTTAGCGAGAAATTTATTTTCCTCGCTAAATGTGGCTTTTGGCGAGGAATTTAATGATTTCTCATTAAATGTGACTTCACTTTTAGCGAGAAACTTATATTCCTAGTTAAACATCACATTCTACGACAAATATGTCGGTTCATCGCTATTGGTACCCATATTTTGGTCTAATAAAATGTAAGGTCAACAACGACGAATTTTGAAGCATTTATCGAGGAATATTTTCGTCACCGAAAACATTCAACAAGGACATAATACCTTCGTCGCTATATGTTTTTAGCGAGACATTTATTTTCCTCACTAAATGTGACTTTTGGCGAGGAATTATTAAGTTCCTCTTTAAATGTGACATCATTTTTAACGAGAAACTTATGTTCCCTGTTAAACATCACATTCTACGACAAATATATTGGTTCATCGCTATTTGTACGCTTTAGGTCAACAACAACGAATTTTGAGACGTTTATTATTTTCGTTGCTAAAAACATTCAACGAGGACATAATGACTTCGTCACTATTTATGATGAAATTTTTATTTCCTCGTTAAAAGTACATTATATTTATTAAAATTTTCAATTAATAAATTATTTTCTTTTATAATTTGTATTTTTCCTTTATATTTTATCTCTTATTAAAAAAGAAAAATTACAAGATTACACAAATTACATTATCTATGTTTTTTTTTATCCATTTATGATGTAAAAAATTCTCTATAAATTGATTTTAATTTAAAATGATAAAAACTTATCTTATATATTCATGATTACTTTCCTAAAATAAATATTCATAAAAATATATTTTAAAAATTTCAAGATAATATAAAAAATAAGATAAATTAATTTAAGAAAGATTCTATCTAAAATAAAAAAATTTACCAAAATAAAATAAACTATAATAACATTCAATATTAATGCTAAATATTAATATTAAACCATCTAGAATTTTGTCACATAAAATTTTGTATTTTTGGCAATTTACATACATTGAAAAAATTATATCTAAAATTCCATTATTGGAATAAATTTTATCCCATTAAATTCTAAAATTACTATCTCCTTAATCAATCAATGCCCTAAACAAGTTTAACGGGAGTGCTTTGTTCATCATCACTAATTAATTGAATTCTCCTTGGTATTGATTGTGCACTCACGGCCACTCATGAGGCCACTCATGAATTCTCCTTAGAATTCAATTGAATTCGATTCAGGTAAGGCAAGTGGCTGACCAATTGAATTCTCCTTTAAAAAGGAGGGGGCGCATTCTCCTTAAATAAGAGCTACACCTACCACCAACAGGATTTCAACTCAAATAACCACGCATATGCTTTTAGCTTTGTACCACTGGACCAATTAGTACACCAACAATAACTGGGAATCTCTTTTTAATAAATAAAAATGACCAAAGTAAAGGCATGGCTATTGTGTAACGTGGTAGATGTTGCTTTGAATGGCCATAACTTTTGACTCGATAATTCGTTGGAGCAGTGCGAGTACTCGTTTCGAAGGTCTCGAACCAAGCTACAATATGAATGTGGTATCTTTTCATAATGTTTAAAGTGGAGCCGTCGAGTCTGGATTAAACGGTAGACAGTTCCGATACATGTCGATTAAAACGGGCGTAACTTTGCGCTCGGATGTCGGATTGAGGCGTATGATATACCGATGGAAAGCTCTCGAAAAGACAGTCTTATTCTCAGGCCGGAGGGCCTTTCCATAATAGAATCTCGAAAAAATGTCGTTTAATGCTCCAAAATCGCGCTTTTCCGTTGAAAAACTCCCTAGAACACCCCGGTTTTGACCTTTTCTCGTAGTTTTTCTTCTCCCGTCTCGTGCTATCGATTCGTCTGATGGATTTGTATTGTAGTTTGAGTCAAGAGCTTTGAAATGAGTGGTCATAAGTTATAGTTTTTTTTTTACTTCTATATGTAAGAGATACTAAACATCCCATTTAACTTCTATGTAAGTGAATAGTTTCAAATGATTAGGCTTTTAGGTTTTAGGCTTAGGGTTTGGATATAGGGTTTAGGTTTTGGGATAGGGTTTTAGGTTTTTTGGTATAGGTTTGGGTTTAAGGTTAGGGTTTAAGGTTCAAGGTTAGGGTTTGGGCTGGTGTTTTGGGTTTTGTTAGGATTTTAGGGTTTGGGTTTAGGGTTATGATTTAGGGGGTGGGATTAAGTTAAGGTTTATGGTTTTGGTAATATGGTTAGGAGTTTAGGTTTTGGTTTTAGGTTTAGGGATTAGGGTTTATGCTTTAGGATTTTGGGGTTAGTGTTGGGATTATTTTTTTGGTCTTAGGGTTTGAGGTTTTGGTTCAGTTAAGGGTTTAAGGTTGGTATTTGATGTTTGGTGTTTGGTGTTTAGGGTTTGGGTTTCGATTTTGGTTTGGGACGAGTGTGTAGAATTTATACTCAATACATTTTTTAGTAGGGTTTTGATTTAGTGTTTAGGGTGTTAAAAATAACAAAAATAGAATTAAAAACATAAATTTTGATATTATATTGGATTCCTCAAATTGAAAATATTTTTATAAACCTAGAAAACCGAATCAAAAAATTTAGTACAAGATTAAACCTAATAAAAAAAAATTCAGGTTTGGGCTAAATTGTTTATAATAAAAAATTTCATATTTTTTCTCTAAATAATATTAATGCAAGATTACTACAATATTTTATGAAAACTAATTTTAGCCAATCCAATTACTATAAAATTTAGCTAAATGAAATTTTAGCCAATTTAATTAGGCGGTAAATGAAAGAGCGCTAATGAAATTTTAGACAATTTAATTAGGCGGTAAAACAATATTAATGTTGATTTGGGCGGTCAATACAAATTATTTGGGCGCAGCTTTTGTTCTAATTGATTTATTTTCCAAAAAAAAAATCCGAATACAGCTATAGAGAGCACATCCGAATTCCAAAATCGTTCAGAAAAAAATAGGAGCCGTCGTTTCTCTCTTTCACTTTGGCTCTCACACATCTGAATTCCAATCTCATCCATTCATCCCACGCGACGCCTTCTATAGTTCAATTTCGATATCCTCTTCTTGTTTATCAGGTCAGCAATTTACTAGGATTCCTGATCTGGTTTTCTAGGTTTCATTTTATCGTTCGATTGATGTGATTTTCTAGGTTTCATTTTATTGTTCGATTTTACTGTTATGGTACCTGATTTGTTTCAATTTATCAGTGCTTATATATGTTTATTCCTTCCTGATCTATTTCGATTTTTTATTCTTATTCCTAAGTCAGAGAAGCGATTCCTGATATGTTTATCTGTTTATTCCTAAGTCAGAGAATCAAGGATTAGTTTATGTGATCTTGTTGTATATAAGTTCAACTGCTAATCTGACTTATTAAGGCAAATTGAGAGTGTATTTGTTGAAGATTATTGTCTGATTTCTTAAGCAGATGAACACATGCTGAATAAAACCTCTGTCTCACTCGAAAATTGCATTCAAAATATGCATTTACTTGAATGGCATGATGTATTTGTGCTAATTAGCATGCTGTATTTGTGCTGGTTTGATGCTGTATTTCAGCCTGCTATATTTGTGCTGACTTGCCTGCCTACTGTATGTCAGCTTGCTGACTGGCCTGTTGTATTTGTGTTAACTACTAATTGGCCTTGTTTGTTCAACTTGTTAACTGAATGGCTTGTTGTATATGGATGAATGGCCTGTTGTATTTACCAACTTTTTGTATAGGCTTGCTAATGAAATTTTAGTTATCACTTATTAGTATTATATTTGAAGTCAACTTCTTTCTCATTATGTATGTATTAATGTTTTATAGCAAGGCTGAAGTGTATTTTATACTGTCTACTTAGGCATTCACGTTCTTTGTTTCAGCTAACAACGCATTAAGTGTGCTCATAATTGTCACATTTAGGAAATTCTCAACACCGACAATGTCAACGCGTTCAAAGCCAGCTACGCGTCGTAACTATGTGTCTAACAGCACACGTGGTATTGCTGGTATGTACTTATTTTTAATGTCAAATCATTATCTCTTGCTTTTAGTATAGTAATATTTTTTTATTTAATATTTTGTAAACCAATTCACAGGTGCTTTTGCAAAGAAAAGGTTACGTATCCAAGCTGATCCCCTTCCCATTGAGGCTAGTTTGCAAGATGAATTTGTCTTGCCAAGTAATCCAGCATCCAAGAGAATGAATACAAGGGCTGCTACTACAACCATTATAGCTGGTAAATAAGTTCCTTAACTTACAAATTATGCATTTCTAAAGTATAAAATGTGTACTAACTAACATTATGTACAATAGGTGAGCCCATTACTGATGCCCAGACTGGGGATACATCTACAAATCTAAATGGCACCCCTGCTTTAGAGACGATGCCGATCGATGCCCAGACTGATGATTTATCTACTCAAGCAGGTGTATTTGACTTTACTAGCGAAGCTACTTTACTTGATTACTTTCATACGTGTGCATGTAAATAATTTTTTATTTGTTACAGAAGTACTCATAAAAAAAAAGCGGGGAAGGA
This sequence comes from Fallopia convolvulus, assembly GCA_964016875.1. Lineage (NCBI taxonomy): Eukaryota > Viridiplantae > Streptophyta > Magnoliopsida > Caryophyllales > Polygonaceae > Fallopia > Fallopia convolvulus. Next base: position 17,378,559 of record OZ024735.1, on the reverse strand, counting down.
GTAGAGGACTCAATGCCGATAAGGTTAATGAGCAGCTTGGTACAAGAATACCAATCACGGTGGAGGAGGTCATTGGTAGACCTACGGGTCCATACGCTCAGATGATTGCTAGCGAAATTGGTTTCATAATCAGGAATCATGCACCACTCACTGTGAAACAGTGGAAGCACGCAACTCCAGAATTTATTGCAAACCTGGTCCAATGATTAACCGTGAGTTATACACTTTGCTCAGTTTTTATTCATTTACAACACATAATTAGATTGTACTATTTTGTTTGAAAATGGCTCTTATTGCAGACCAAGTACGACATAGACATGTCTTTACCTGCATCTCAAAGATATGTGCACCAAGCTTTTCAAACATGCTTTGATAACTTCCGTACGAAGTTAAATAATTACTTTGTGACCTTCTCAACCAAGGAAGAAGCATTACAAAAAAGACATCGGGAAGTCAAATCTGATGAAGAATGGACTTTTCTGTGTAATTATTCAAGTGATGAATTCAAGGTAAAACTTTGTGCAAATTCTTTTAATGTAAATTTCAAGTTTTACTTGCTCCATAATTACTATCTTGAATGTGTATTGTTTTGCAGGAACGGTCACAGAAAAATAAAATCAATAGGTCACAATTGGGATATCACCATAAATGTGGGTCGAAGTCTTTTATGTCACGTGTAAGTTGCATAAATTTCTTATTTAATTATTCTTTTGAATTTTAACTTAGATGAATATGGTACCTTTAGTGTTTGCTTTTATAAGCATCAAATTTTCCAGTTTGAATTTAATTTCAAGAAACATACTTTCTTTATAATTGTTGTTTGTTGTTGTTGTTGTTAGATGCTATTATTTATTGTTTGTTGACTCGTGTTTTCATACTAGCTTTTTGACTTGTTTTTTCATTTTCCTTCAATTTAGGGGTAGAAAAAAAGTTTAAATAAAGTTGCTAGTAAGTTTCAGTTCTTACTTAGAGCTTCTTGTTTATGGTAATTTCATGTCTTTATGTTACAAAATCTACCATTGTAGTCATTTTATACATGTTTAAAATTGAATGTAAGATTATGCAATAGTAAATATATTAGTTATGTAAGATTATGTAATAGTAAATAGTAAATATAATAATTATGATGCAGAAGCTATACTTAATTTTCTACTGTTTTCTATTGCTTGGTGTCACAACAACCAACATTGATGTTTGCTGGTGTCCCAAATGCTGGTACTATTGTTTGCTTGTGTCCCAGCAACCATCATTGTTGCTTGTGTTTGGCTTGGTTTTTTTATTTTTATTGATCTAATTTCAACTTTTCGTGCTCAATTTTAATTCTTGCTGCTTGATTTTGGTCACGAAATAATAAATTTCTGCTGCTTGATGTAATTCTTGAAATAATGTGTATTTGTTACCTTCAATTTTAAGTAGCTTTGTATGCGATGATTGATTGTGTTCATACAACGTTGTCTCAACATACATGTTCAAGAAGTTTATTGTGTAAATATCTTATTTGATTTTGTAGGCTATACAAAAAGGTGAGATGCTTGATGCAATTGATCGATTTGAAAGTCAATATAAGAGCACTAAAAAAGGGTGGGATCCGAAAGCCAAAGAGTTATATATATGTCATTTGTTTTCCTTTTTTGGTTTATAGTTATTCCTTCCAGAATATAATGTTAAGCTTTACTCGATTTTCTTGATTTGTAGGATCAAATGGTGCTAATGCGAACAGAAACAACTAAAGAAGATGGAACTCGCACAATGACTGATGACGAAATCTGCAAAAAAGTTCTTGGAGCAAAATCAGGCTACATCAAAGGTTGTGGTTTTGGACCTCGGCCTACACCAGCTAAGCATTCTCAATCATCATTACATGAAATGAATGAGAAAAACAAAGCCTTGGAAGATAAGATCAAAGCTCAAAATGAGCAAATCAATGCATTGGAAGAGAAGACGAAGAAATTTGAAGAGTTTATGGCAAACTTCAACAACCAACCACTTGATAGTTAGACTTTTATCCTATTTCTATTTGGAATTTAGTTTGCACTTATTAGTCCAATTACTAGTTATGCTAGAAATACATATACTATATTCTATTATGTTGTTTTTATTAGGATTTTAATATATTATTGAATTATAATTATTTATATTAAAAATAAGGTATTCATTTTCTTGATATTTTGCAGGTTTTATAATATTTTTATCAAATTTTCTCGCTAAAATGTCTCTTTATATCGACCATAATATATTTTCTCACTAAAAGGATACATTTAGCGATGAAATAACTTTCTCACCAAAAACTATATTTAGCGATGATCGATGTAATTTCTACACTGACAAAATGATTTTGTCGTTAAAATGTGCATGTATCGAGATAATATTTCCTTGCTAAAAGGGTATAAATAGCGAGGAATTTGATTTTCTCGATAAAAAGTACATCTCTCGAGGAAAAAAAATCATTGCTAATATTATTTTATATATTTTTTATTTATAATATTTTAATTACAAAGCATTTTTAACGAGGACACAAAAGGATTAGCGAGAAAATTTATTTTGTCGACAATAATACGCATAGGATTTTTGCACACGAAATTTTGTCTTTGTGCACCACGCTATTTAGTAGCGTAACAATATCACGCTATCAAATAGCGTAACATTAAAAAATAATAAAATAATAAAATTTGAATTTGATTTTATTAGGTTGAGCGTAATATCACGCCATCTAATAGCGTTATATCACGTCACTTAGTGCAGTAAAAAAATTGAGTTTTTCAACGTGAAAATGGGCCGGCCCAAATGGCATAAGTTCACGCCATTAAGTGACGTGAAAAATTGCCTATCACACCCCCTCCTTTCTACCTCCCATACAGATGCCTTCCTCCATATATTTTTAATGAATTTTTTCTCTTTTATAATAACAAAATATATATATATATATATATATATATATGATAAGTTTGTTAAATATTTAATATTTAATTATGATTTTATAATTAGTACCAATCACGTTGTGTGTACGGATAGTGTATAATATTAGTTTTGTTTTTTTATTGTTTTAATTAAGAGTTATTTAAGTTAATAAAGAAGATTGTTAAATATTTAATATTTAATTATGATTTTATAATTAGTACCAATCACGTTGTGTGTACGGATAGTGTATAATATTAGTTTTGTTTTTTTATTGTTTTAATTAAGAGTTATTTAAGTTAATAAAGAAGATTTAGCTTATGTTGTATATAATATAAATAATTATATATTTGTTCATAAACTCCTTCGAATATTTAGTTAAAATGAAGCAAGCAAAAGCCAATTATAAATATTATAAATAAGTTTTAGTGGTTCAAAATTTCAAATTCAAATTATGTCTAATATCTATATCATAAATGTTAATTGAACAAGAATGTGTATAAACATCAAATTCTAAACCAATTATTTACTAATTAAAACTAGGCCATTTTATCCCCAATTGTTTACAAATTGATTGATAATTATCTTTTTTTTTGTCTCAAATTATTTGGCCTTAATTTCAATGAACTTAATCGCCTCGTTTACTTAAACTCCCCATTCATGCACGACTCTTCATTACTAGCCAACATCCAATTTCAAACCAAGAAATGTAAAGTTCATTATTTTATTAGATATAATTATGATTTTAATATACTATGTATATTGTGTTCATAAACCTCTTCTATTATTTAGTTAAAATTGAGTAATAAAAATGCCAAGTTATAATTCGAGGGTTAGGGTTTCGAGGGCTTAGGGTTTCAAGGGTTTAGGATTAGAGGGTTTAGGTTTCAAGGGTTAGGGTTTTGATGGTTATTCCTTTAGAATCGTTCATTCTTATAAGAAATCGTTATATTCGTTTAGAATTGTTCATTCTCATAATAAATCGTTATATTCATTTCGAATCGTTATATTCTAGGCTGATGTGGCAACGCGCGTGAAATAAACACTATATCAAGCGAGTGAAGGCAAATCTAAACAATAAATTGACAAGTGACTTGGAAATTTAATATATAAAAAAAAGAAATTGAGAACTAGCATATACATGATATAATAGTTTTTGATAATTTGATAGTAATTCTTCAATTAGAGCATTTAAAACAAAAAAATGTAAAAAATGCAAAATCACAAATATTTTATATTCCCCAAGAAATTGAAAAGTCTTAAAAATGAACATTGTAGGGATAACCAGAGTTTTTCGAAATAGAATAAATCAAATAATAATAATAATCTATCAAAAAATATCTAATACGGAGTATAATTTTAATAAAAAATAAAAATAAATAAATAAAAGTGTCCTGTACACGTCAGATCCGTTCCACGCGCTGTCCTCATGGATCTGGAGCCTGGCATCATGGATTCCGTCAGATCCGGAATCCATGGTTTTTTTAATTCTTTTTTTCTTTTTTCTTTTAATAAAACAATTTAATTCACCTTAAGTATTATTATGTGGCATACACGTGACATTATGTGGAACATACCCTTGACACATAAGCGCGTGTGCAATACACTCAACGTCAATTTACTCGACCATGTGTTTAATAGACCAGAATTATTAATTTTAAGTGTTCAATAGGTCCAAACCAAATGTGGAGTGTCTATCTGACCAATTTGCACAAGTTCAAAGGGTTGTATATGTTTTGAGCCATTTAAGAACCACAATCTTGTATAAGCTAGGTAAGGTAAATATTCACATGTTAATTCTAACAACTATTATTAAAGTATAATTTATTAAATAAATTAATCTCTTAATGTATATTTCATTTAAGAAAGTCAATTTTTAATATTCACCTTATAAGTTGAGTAAAAAATTGATTAATTATAATTTTTTAACAACTAGCAAAGATTAAGTGTGTATGAGCTTGTAATTTTAGAATTAATTATAACCAAGTGTACACAATATCATAATGATTATTCATGTCCATCTTAAGTGAGTGTGTATGAGTTTTTTTTTATGTGTGTATGAAATATGAATTTATAATTAACTATACATGTGATACAAGTACTTTTATATGGTGGCAGAAATTGCTACCTCTTTAGTTATTAAGAATAGATAAATTTAAACTTCAATAACTTAGCAAACTTATTGTATTTTTTTATTCTTTTTTCATTAGTAAAAGAAGAAAGAAAAAAGTAAAAAAAAACACTATTATCTATATATTCTTACTAAACTCGAATCTCTCTATACTATTTGTCACTCATCTAACTATGCCACATAAGCATCTTAATTTTTAAATTTACTTCTTTACCCTTTCTTCTTTTTAGTATTTATAATCCTTAAAAATATATAATATAATAATATTACTATTGCTATTAATATAAAATGATGTACTGCTTTCTTTTATGGACAATTTAAATATTATATAATTGTATATCATCATCTTTAATATGTACCGTTATTTTTTTTCAATGGCAAGTATGAAACTATCCATACATAATATCTCTAATATATACTGATCTACTACTTTTTTTATGGATAAAATTTAAATATTATATAATTGTACATCATCATCTTTTCAATAATTAAATAATAATATATATAATATAATATTATTGCTAATGTTATTAATATATAATTGTATCCTTAAATTATACTCTAGTGTGATTTTTATCCTTTTTCTAATATTATATATACGTTCTTTTTGATAATGTATCTTAATTTTTTTCAATGATAAATAGTAAATTTAATATTATGCCACGTAGATATATTTAAATGTTCATTTATCTCTTTATCCTTAATATTTTTTAGAATTTACACTCCTTGTCTATTATAATAATATTATCTCATTTATCATTATTACTTACCATATTCAATTAAAAAAATTCAATTAGCTATGTTATTAATAATCATTCTTTACATATTGTAATAATATTACCTCATTCATTACTATTACTTACCATATTTACTTAATAAGTATGAAGAGTTTGGTTCAAATGAAACAAACTCTTATCCTAAAACGTGAAACGAATGCACTTTTTGTAGTTCGTAGTGCACTTTTCATACAAAAGTGCAATCCGAAAAAATGCACTACAAAAAGTACGAAAAGTGCACTGTAAAGTACGAAAAGTGTAAATCCGAAAAAGTGCACTACGAACTAGTAAAAATGCACTACGAACTAGGAAAAGCGCATTCTTTTCAGGATAAGACTTCGTTTCAAGATAAGACTTCGTTTCACTTGAACCAAACTCTCAGTATGAAATACTTATCATATTCAATTAATTAGTATGAGAATATTATTCAGTTTTTTTCGTATTTATTTACCTATATATTATATAATATTATCTCATTCAAAAATTAAATCACATATCCTATTATAAATATAGAAATATTTTTTTACATTCTCTACATATTATAATAATTCTCAGTTGAAAGTTTTATTGAGAAAGCTATTTTATTTTATCAAATGAATTTATGTAAAATTCAATCGACAAGTATGGTTCCTACATAATTTTTTTTAAATCATCGTCGTACATGGCACGACCGAGTCTTGTTAGTTGATGCTTAATTACTAGTCATGATTACATGCAGGGTAAAAGATTAAGCATGTGTGGGCCAATAAAGTATGATGAACTGTGCCTAAAATCCATCTCATGAGTATTTTATTTGCAGACAACCATTTGAACCAATAAATATTTATGTAAGTAGAATTACTACTATTAAAGATATCTATATCTATACTACTATATAAACGAAATTTTGCTGAATGAATAGTACCTCTAATACGAGGGGAAAAAAGGAAAAAAGAAAAAACCCTATTCGTTGTTTAAAATTATATTTTCCTCTAATAGGAGACGAAAAAGGAAAAAAAACATGCATGTTTTATTAATTGTCTAAAGAAGTCAACAAAACCGCCGAAATGCATTAAATGTGGGCGGCCAAAAAGTCAGAAAAAACAGCTTACCTGTATTAAAGGGGCGGCATATTTTAGGCTAAAAGTAGATTGTTTTTTGGATCTCGCTTATTACAGAAAGAAGAAAAAACATTTCTTCTCTTTGCTATAATTCTAAGAAAGAGACGATAAGGTGTGAAGTGTGAACCCTACTATCCGATGAGTTCTATTGGGCTAATCCGTGATCTACTTTGCCGCCAATGATGTTCGAGTGTGGAAGAGAGCTCAATTTGTTCTTTCGACGTTGCTTCCGACTACCGTCAGTCCGTCACACCCTCTGACCGTCACCACCGCCTTATGTTGATCCACCCCGAATTCAAGTAAACGTCCAAAATCCCAAAGTCGGTGGATTCATATGATTATAGGGCAAATTTTGTGAAATTGGAGATGACGACAAATTGGAAACTGACAAAGACGAAAGGCGGTGGAGAAATCTAAGTTTTTAAGGGAAATTTGTCGTGTTTTGCCGACTTCTAATTTGCCCTCTTCTATGGATGTGATCAATGACGGCGGGGAGAAATTAATTTTTGGAAAAACAGCAGAAAATAGGACATCGAAGAGGACAAAAATGAATGAGGAGGTCAACGACGGTGGGGAATTCCCGAGTTGATGATATTGCTTTTCTCGATTTTTTGCTACTGTCCTCTTCTACCGGAGTTTGTGTTCCAGATGTGTATTTAAGGATACCTTCATCCCGTTCTCTTGTTATACCGCCTCAACGTTCTTTTCTCCATTTCCCTCTCCTGGCTTGGGCCAACTATTGGAACCAAATTCTTGCCAAGTACTCTTTGCCAGGTTTGTTCCTAGGATTACAGCTTTTGATGTGGGTTTAATTTGGGTGATTTGATGCTTTGAATGAACTCAGTTTCTATGATGCTGATTTTAGTTACTCGAATTGTGTTTTTGATTGTGCTTTTCAAACTCATTGGAAATTTGTTGGTTCTTGCTATGTTTGAATCTTGTTATGTTCATGTGAGGTATGTTCATTTGCGCTTGATAATTTTTTAGATGGAAAAATTGTATTCGATTGAGGGGTGTAATCTATGTGTTTGATAAATTGCCTATTAGAAAAAGCATTGTTCCTCTGCCACACGTTCGACCTTCTTCCAATTCTGGTGTCTTAACTGAAGATAGGGCCCCTCACGTCAACCTTGCGCTACTTGCTTTCCTTGGATCCTCCTAATTTCTGTTTAGTTGTTTTATTTGATTCAATTTGCATTCTCTGTCTTCACTGAAGAGGTGGTTGCACAGTGGTGGTTAGGTCAGATGGTGAACAGGGGAGAGGGCATCGACCAGTATGAGTCGGATTATCCGGTGGATACAATTAGCCGACAACGATGGGGGTCGAGGAGGTGGTTGCCAGGTAAGGTCTTCATAGGATACCTACTAAAGAATTTTTCTTGTTCAATTTCTTGTAGTTTAAAGCTATTGAATTTAGTATAGGATTTGAGAAATTGGGGTAGCTTGATGTATGCTTGATTATTTGAAGATTTGTAGACTGAAATTAAAAGTCACAATTTAGGGGTCACACTCTTGTGATAATCCAATGCTTATTGACAAAACAGTTTTCACACTGGATGAATGGGAAAGGAGAAAGGCTGGAACATCAATCAGGTGATGAGGATCTTGCTTGGCAACTTCAAAGCCTATTTGATTTGGTCATTTGGAAGATGAGGTGAGATTCATTGCATTGTTATCTCTTCTAAAATAAAAACTTCAGTGGTTGCATTTTACTATGAATTTTTGGGGGTTGTTCTATTCATTCAGATTATACATTCAAAAATAAATAAATAAAAACTACGCATAAAAATGGATCTCATTTTTTTTTACAAAAAGTATATAAAAAACTGGCTCTTAGAAATAATTAGAGGCATATACTATCAGTGTTCTGAATTTTATAGAGCTTGTTAAAGGCAGTACAAATCATATTGCAATTTGTTAAAGATGTGCAATTGAGAATGCATACCATTAATTTTATAGTGCTGACCAATAGCACTATAAAATTTCGTCATATCTTGTTGTGAATTTAAAAGTGATTCGTGTGTTGATTTTCATATCTTGTTCGTCTGTTGATTCAGAGTTGGATTGGCTTTTACTATTTTCGGATGGCTATTTAAGGATGTCAAATTTCGTCATTCTTCAACCTCTGTTTAGGTGTATTTGTGTTCTTCATATTTAATTTTGTTCTCTCATTTTGACTATGGTACTATATCTAATGATTTTAGTTTTGCGGGTCTTTCGTTTCGATTATCAGTAATTGTTCTCCTCCACACTTTGTTCATGTCCGTAAAATTTAGGTTTCTTAGTGCACCAAGTCTTACAATGATTGTTTCATCAAGTCTTTCAAAGATATGCATTCTATGCAGCTATATATGGTAAATCAGAAAAGTAGCTTTGGTTCTAGAGGGATTACTGGTTCTTGTTGTGGCATACAGATACACGAGACACACAAACTATGGTTCACTATATACAAGGAGTCCTGTTTACATCATGATCATATTAAGCCACTAATTTGTGATTTCCTTATTCTTCTCTTTTCCTAATGGTTACAAAAGTTTAGTCTGTTAAGTTACTTTAATTTATCTTCCTGCAGTTGGACAGGAGAGATTCATGACATTAACAAGTTCTTATTATAGAGGTGTTCAAGGAATCATCATGGGTAATGTTTATTTTTTTGTTTTTGTAAATTGTAGTTTATTTTGTTGGCATGTGAAAGAATTGTCTGCGTTTGTTGTTAATGTATAATACATGAGTTCATGGCATGTGAAAGAATGACTTGGGAGAAAATTGCACTTCATAATGATTACAATGATATGCCTAGGAAGTTAAGTGAAAGCTTATTTGTTTCAGAACTACTGCAAAATAAACCTATTGAAGTGGGGATGAGCTAAGACACATTGTATTGTTCATTTTGTGGCTGAGCTTCTACAAAAACCAATCTGTGTCATTTCATACACCTTGCTGAGTTTCTATCTTAAACTTGCCTTTGGATCAATCAAAGTTTATGATATTTCTGATGGTTGGCTCTTCTCCTTCCTTTTTTACTAAAGTTGAGGTCTCGAAGGAAAGTCATCGATTGGTTGAATTCCATCTATCAAGGTATGCATAATGAATTTGATCTTTCATGGGGCTTGAATTTCAATTTGAATTGGTGTAATACCATTTGCAATATACTTTCTTGTTCTGTTGAGATGTAAATAATCCACCAGCTTAGTTCTCCAATCACATCCTAATTAATATGATTAGTTAACTATTGAATATGTATAATTGATTATGTGCTCCTATATTCACAGGAATTGAAATTGGTTGTGCAAAATGGTTATGAGATGAGTTAAATTTTTTTGTTGTGCATATATTATATACTATATAGGATGTGATTTTTCCGCTCACATCAATGACCTCTGTCTTACCGTCAGACATAATATACAAAAGTTCTGCCAAATTTCTTAGTGTGGAATATGTATGCAGTGTAGAGTATTTGCTGATTTTGACATGTTTACTTGGATTTTTTCCTCCTCCTAAAGAATATGCTAAGAAGATAAATATTGTTGATTTAGGCATATGTATTATACTTATTGTACTCTTGTCAGGCCTAAAAGATGATTACTCAGTAAGGTAATGGGCCACCAGCTGAGTCTCTTCCTCCACCATCTGAAATTCCTTAATGACAGATCAATCTCTTGCATGAGGATGCGACCCCTATTGATGTGAAGGGTGTACGAAAGAAAATAATTGACAGGGTGAAGAGACTTATGATACTGAACTAGGAGGCAAGGACTTCTCCTATGATGGAAGTTAGAGTTTGTTCACTATTAAAGCTTTAGTAAGAGAGAATAGAGAAATTAATGAAGGTTGCAATCTACAAGTTGTAAATGGAGAAAATACAAAGATAAAATGAAAAATATCTTTGATATACTATGAATTAAAGATTCAGTTGAGTGATCCAACTTTATTTATGTATGTTTATATCCTTATGTTTATATCCTTATTGTATGAGACTTATCACCAAGTTATATCACTTAATATAGAGCGCGTGCGAAGCACGCGGCTCCTTACTAGTAATATAAAAGCTAACGCTATGGGCTAGCGTGATCTCAGGCCGTGTGCTGCCGTGAAAGGTCGTTACTGGACCGGCCCAATAATCATTTCTGAATTAAAAATATTTATGTATTTGACGCTATATTATGCCGTGGTATTACGGTTTAATACGGCGTAAAATCTGAAAAGTTCACGCCAAAATTTTATAATTGTATTAAATTTTTTTATTTTACTAATTTTTTAATCTTACGCTGTTATATGCCGTGAAATTATTACGCTTTCAAATAGCGTGGTGTATAAAGATAAAAATTTTTGTGCAAAAAGTGCCTGTCCAATAATATTCAACGACCATTGTCTAGTCCTTCTTCTTATTTGGCAACGAAATTGTATACCTTTTTGCGACAAAAATAATGCTCGTTAAATTGTAATACCGAGAAAAATTATTATTGTCGCGAAAAGGCTTTTCCGAGAAAATATTTTTTTCGTCGCTGAAACCCTTCCTTGACGAGCTTTCTGCGACGAACTTGCGAGGAAATTAATTTCCTCGCCAAACACCTTTAGCGACAAAATCTCCACTTTTAGCGAGGAAATTTTTTCTCGCCAAAAACACCTTTCTGTTGTAGTGTAAGGAGATTGATTGGGTGAAAGAGAAGGTGGAAGAATGGAGAAGAATTGGACAAGAGAGGAGGTGGAATGGTGATGAGTGGTTGTACGTCGAATCACCATTATTGGCTTTCTTGAAAGCTTTGACGAGAAATAAGGAAATAAAATAAAGAGTTTTCCTTAAGGAACAAGAAGTACTTGATAGCATAACTAGAAGGGAGAAGTGTTGGGTGTGGAGATTGCAAGAGGTCAAGGGTTTGAGTCCCACCTCTAGCATTTTTACTCTCCCTCCATTCCCTTATCTTTTTATTAAAATTTTTAAGCTAACGGAAAATAAAATATCGTTTATATTTAATTAAATAAATTTTTATTTGCTACCAAGTTAAACTTTATCAAAGATTATTAACTATTATTATGAAAAATCATAATAAATAATAACTTGTTATTTAAAAAAATATTTAAATTATTAAAATAACATTTTTTTATTAGAAATTGCGGCTATTACAATAGTACCCCTTAAAATAGTTTCGTCCCCGAAACTAGGGAAAACTTAGGGTCAACTGAATGGGTTTTGAGCTTCATCCCTATCAGGTTCGAGTCTTTTTTTTGACCCACTAATTTTCTTGCCGGATTTCAACCCTAAAATTTCGGATTAAGTCAGGCCTGATTGTTGAATTGAGTCAAGTTTTGACAACCCTAATTAGGACAAACTAGTCTCACAAATGTTAACATACTTGTATGTAGTTCTAGTAAATACAAGTACCCCACCAAACTTAAGCTTATAGGCTAACAATATTTATGTGATATGTATGTTATACGTAGTAGGCGATGCTTAGTACTTCTAGATTAAGCGCAAAGTTTCTAGAGGGAATGCCCCTAAGTCCTAATCAATTTAATTTCTTTTTTTGGTGATAACGACCCATCCCGTGAGAAATAGAAATATAACTTTTGTCAGGATATCAACTCAGGTTAAGAGTATTAATTTTTTACAATTAATAAATAATCTTTATTGTACATCCATTTAGCTGATCAGTAGAACGGTACGTTATAATAAGTAACTCCCAAATATATATGTTTTACACATCTCGTTGATATATAATAAAGTGTTTAAGTGAACCAAATCCAACTGATATAATTAACAATAAACATATGCCAAACAATTTCTCCATTTGTATTTGTATATTGAAACCCACAACAACTAGCTTGGCACATTAAATAATATTTAGTGAAAGGTACGTTATAATTAACTCCCAAATATGTTTTACACATCTCGTTTATAATAAAGTGTTTAAGTGAACCAAATCCAACTGATATAATTAACAATAAACATGCCAAACAATTTCTCCATTTGTATATTGAAACCCACACAACAACTAGCTTGGCACATTGAAGGGTGATAGAGGAGGAATCCTGCACGAAAAAAATGCGATAATGCACAGGGAAATGGCCATTGAATGGCACTAACTAAAACTGGAAACAAACCAAGGAGGATAGTAAATGAGATGGTGAAACAGCGTACACAAACAAGAATAGCCACTACGATAGAAGAACCTCTCGATCAATGCAAAGCCTGTAAAGACAAACAAAAACAAAAACAAAAATACGAAGATATAGGATCATGGCATTGTGGCGAATTCGGTAGCGGATCGTCTCGCGTCTAGTGCATTTTATTATTCGAACGGTTATCATGTATTGCCAGTCCCGCCTGAGTGGGTTTATTTACAGCTTTCCGACGATGTAAGGGGTCGGACTATCCCCCGTTTGCTGACTACTTAACTCTTTTTTTTTATTATTAATAAATTTCCCTTCGAGGGAGCGGAGAGTATTGTCTCTCCTTCTACCAAAAAAAAGGATCATGAAATTGTAGGGGAATTGGGAAAAATCTTTTTGACCAGAGATTGATTCATTTTGCAAAATTAATAAAATACAAATAATGGCTATATCAGAAACAAAAATGGATAAAACTCCAAGTGAACAAAGCTGGAGAAGAGAAAGCGTTGATAATTTTGTATGGTCTCCGACACAGGGTAAAGCAGGAGGCCTCGAGAGGCCTCACGGTACTGTGGAATTAACACCAAATGGATCAAGAAGAAATTATTGTTTTAATACACCAACCTAGATACATTATCCTAAATTATTACCACCTAACAATCAAATATACGTTGGCGCTATGCTTTGCATATGCCCCCCCCCCCCCCCCCCCCACAAATGCAGAACTAAAAGAGGAGTTTTGGCAGGACTTAACTAGTACTATAGCTAAACTGAATCTTCCAATTCTCATCATAGGTGATCTGAATAAAATCCAGGATTCAAGCAAAAAAACAAAGAGGTGCACACCCGGAACCATCAGGTTTGAACGACTACATAACTTCAAAGATGAATGTGAACTTGTAGATATTCCCTCATGTAGAAATCATTTCACCTGGAGGAAAAACAAAACGGAAGAAAATAATACATACGAAAATGTGGATAGAGTGATAGTAAGTAATTGCATACTGCAATGGTTTCCTAGTATTAAAGCAACAAATCATGCATTCAACATCAAACCACTATATAATATCGGTGGAGTTGAATAATGATACTTTATCAAAAGGCTTACCATTCAAACTGGAAAACATGTCGATGTACACAAAATGTTTTAGAAATGTGGTTAAACAAGCATGGAGATTAGATGTTCAAGAATCATTTACGTTTAAATTAGTGAAAAAAACCCAATTGTTTAAAACCAGTGCAAAAAATTGGAACAAATGTACTCTAGGAAATGTTTTTGAAAAATTAAAAGACATTGAAGGCAAACTTATATAACTAAAAACCAAATCATCATCTCACCACAAACGGATGTGGTACAAAAACAACTTCGGGTTATAAAACAAAAAGAAAGTTTGTTAAACTTCAACAAGGCATATTGGAAGCAGAGAGCTAAGACTAAACATATTAAACTTTCTAATTCTAATTCAGGATATTTTCAGAAAATAGCAAGTGGTAGAAGAAACCGAAAAAATATAAAGGAAATTATTAATAACAATGGAACCTATAATGTAGGAATGGAAAATATTAGGAAAGAAATTAGAAAGGATATTAGACATAGATATTTGAAAGAATCGATAAATTAAAGGCTACAACAAGAATATCTAGAGTTAATTACAAATGAAGTAATTGATGAGGACAATTATAACCTCATCAAGCCGATTACCAATGAGGAAGTTAAGGCAACACTTATGCAAATCGGCTCTAATAAATCATCGGGTCCTGATGGCATAACTGCAGAATTGTATAAAAAATATTGGGACATTGTTAGACCATCAGTCACTAAGACAGTAACAGTTTTTTCCAATCTTGAAAAATCCTGAAACAAATTAACCACACTTTCATTTCATTCATCCCGAAGATAGACAACTCATCATCAACTAACCATTATAGACCAACAAGCTTATGTTCTACAGTTTACAAGATTATATAAAAAGTAATTATGGAGAGATTGAAAAAAGTAATGAACAAAAATATCCATACGTTAAAAGGAGCCTTTGTAAGCAATAGAGCAATTCAGGATGCATATTCTGATTGCGCATGAGGTATTTCATTCGTTCAGAGGAAGTAAAGCTAGATATGGATGGGTTGTTGTCAAATTAAACATGAAAAGAGCATATGACCGGTTAGATTGGAGTTATCTCTTCTTGGTGCTAGACAAGTTTGGCTTTAATGAGAAATTTATTGGATGGAAAGAGCAAAAATGGATGGTTTCAACTCATTCGACAATGATCCTAATTACACAAACGGAAAATCAAGAACCAAGTATAACCAATTGGATATGGAAGTTGGATACCTTCTAAAAGTAAAAAACTTCTTGTGAAAGATATGCATGAACAAACTGCCAACAAAAGATATATTAAGAGAAAAACATGTGCCTATCCCGGGTGGATGCATATTATGTCCCTGCACTTACGAAGATATCACCCACTTGTTCTTTGAATGCCCGCATACATTAAACACCATACGAAAGGTAAATACAAAGACTGAACAAATACTCCGAAATTATAACACAAATAACACTGCAATAAAAACTATCCTAAATGACCTTTTTCAACAAATAAAAGACAAAGGCTTCAGTGAACTTGCCATATCCTGGTGGTGCTTCTAGCACCAAAGGAATAAATTGGTCTTCCAACAAGCCCCAAATGACTTTATACAAGACCTACCTTAATACATCAAATTAAAACACACATAGAATAGTGGGAGAAAACCAAATACTGGAATGAAGACGAGGAAAAATCTGATAGTGCCCATCGAAAAGTGAGAAAGAGAAATAACAAAACTAAAACAGATATTAAACCTAAGAGTGGAGTAATTAAAGGAAATTTTGAACCCCTAATGGCCAAGGAAAGGGGGGTATAGTCCTAAGAGATTGTATTAAGGCAACAAAATATGAGAAATATAGTAGTCTAGAAATTGAAGGTGATAACCTTCAGGTAATTAAAGCAGCACAAGGTGATCGAAATTGCCTATGGGAAATTGAAATGATTATGGTTGATATTATGGTCTCGCTCACTGAATTCCAATCAGTATGATTCTGTCATGTGACTGATAAAATTGCTAGAGTGAGTTATAGTCTCCTTGTCAATACTATTATGAGTCATCCAGAACTTTAAGTTCTCATCAGCCAGGATATTCTAGGTCGTCCTCCTTGAAGAAAGAGCAACCTAATTCTTATCTAATAAAAAAAATAAAAAATAGCTTGGCACATTACATTTCCACGGACCAGTGGGACCAAAATCATTGATAGGCAAAGGTCAATTTTCTTGCACAAATACTTGTGATACTCAACAGAGCGCATTTGCACTCCAATAGACAAACAAGCATTGATCACAATTAAAAGAGAGGTATTAATTAAAATGGGAGGAGAGAAAGGAAGAGTGTGCGTGACCGGAGGAACCGGGTTCGTGGGATCGTGGCTCATCAAAACTCTGCTCGAAAATGGACACTCTGTCAACGCTCCTATTCGTCACCCTCGCCCTGGTCTCTCACTCTTGTCTTCTGATTATTAATTTGCTCAACTATCTTTATTTTAAACTTTAATCACGTACATTTTAAAGGAGCATATAAAAGCCTCATATTAACTTGGTGTGCGTGCGTTCATGGAACAGAGAAGAAGAAAGACATAAGCTACCTAACAAACACCTAACCATCTTCCACGCCGATCTCAACCAACCCGACAGCTTCGCCCCAGCCATTCAAGGCTGCGTCGGCGTTTTCCACCTCGCCACTGAACTCAGGAACCCGGAGCCGGACGAGACCATAACGAAGCTCAACGTCGACGTGCTTCTCGGGATCCTAAAGGCCAACCTAGACTCCAAGACGGTGAGGCGCGTGGTTTACACGTCCAGCGCCGCCGCCGTCCTCAACAACCGGGAGGCGGGGGTGCAGCCGGTGGGGAACGGGGAGACGGTGAACCCGATGACGCTAGACGAGGGGTAGTGGAGCGACATCGAATACATCAAGGAGACGATGCCTGAGACGCAGAAGAGGTCGTATGTGATACAAAAGACACTGACGGAGAGGGCGGCGCTCGAGTTTGGGGAGAGGGAGGGCCTGGAGGTTGTCACGGTGGTTACTTCTAATGTTGCCGGTGGTTTTCTTACTCCCTGGCTCCCGGGCTCCATCATTCTGCCCTTGGCTCCCTTGTTTGGTAACAATTTAAATGCTCTACTCTATATGTGTATATTTTCGCATTATTTCATTTTATCGACACCATATATAACATATGTATCAATTGTTATTCATGATTGGGGTTTTACGTACAGAGAACGGAAATGCAGATCATCGACTATTCAACATAAAGATGGTGCACGTGGATGACCTTGCTCGAGCCTTCATCTTCCTCCTGGAAAGCCCCACGGCGGAAGGACGCTACATCGTTACCTCGTACCACGGTCAATTCCTCGAGATTTGTGACTACCTAGCCAGCCGATACCCGGACCTTTACAAGAAGAAGGCCGGAAGTGAGCTCAAGGCGGTAAAAGGAGCTGTTCCACCAAGCTTGTCGGCCAAGAAGCTGCTGGACGCGGGGTTTAAGTTCAAGCATGGCCGAGATGACATCTTCGATGACGCGGTCAAATCTTGCAAGGAAATGGGCATCCTTTAATTGATAAGTTCTTGTGGAGTTGTGCATCTTCGAGCACTTTGGCAAGTTGGAGCCAAGCAACCAGACGACGTGGAACATGTCAAAGATGTAAAGAAGGAGCTCAACTCCCTTGGCGGGAAAAATTATGTTTTTCCTCTCTTTATTTCTGGTTCTATTTTTGTAATAAAGTTGACCCGGTTTAGCTAGTGAACCGGTGATATATAACGTTTGCTTTGAGGTTATTGTTGCCTAATTCAGTTGCTCTTTGTGTGAAGCTAGTGTGCTATCACGAGCAAGATGATCTAAATTCCCTACCTATTTTGTACTTGGATTTAATCTAGTTTATCATTCTCATAATCGATTTTGTGTGTCTTAGTATTGAATTCCTTGAATTTCCACATGGTATCCGAGCATCGGGAATTCTAGGCCAGTTTTACGCTTGTTTCTTCTAGCTTTTTGTGTTGAGATTGGGTGATTGTGACTTTTCTGCTGTTTGTGTTGCTTGAAACGCTTGAGTGTTTCACATCTGAACTTGATTGCTGATGGCTATTGACGAAAACGAGAAAGAGGCGTACAAGGCGGCGTCGACTGCAAATATGGTCTATCCGTTGATGTTGACAAACTTCGATTACCCTGGAATGGTGCTCAATGGATCTCTTTGATGGGGGGAACTTTCCAGGTTGGAGTCGCCAGATTGAACACGCTTTGATGGCAAAGATGATGTTATCCTTCATCAATGGAACAGATCTGTGGAATTTGAG
Source organism: Fallopia convolvulus (assembly GCA_964016875.1). NCBI lineage: Eukaryota > Viridiplantae > Streptophyta > Magnoliopsida > Caryophyllales > Polygonaceae > Fallopia > Fallopia convolvulus. Next base: position 17,360,158 of record OZ024735.1, on the reverse strand, counting down.
CGCTGGCGAAGGTGTGACTCGATGGTATCCAGCTGTATCTTGAACTCGATGACATCAGAGATGTCGAGCAGTTTCATGTTCACCGATTCAGCTAGATCGCTTTGGCTGGATGTTTGTGAGAGGTTCAAGCAAAGCAGCGGGCCACTGGTTTATTACCTTAGGCAGGAATTATCTCAAGTAACCCAAGATACTTCTGCTATAACTCACTATTATTGTCGATTGAAGAAATGATGGGATGGAATATCCAATTTAGCTAGTTTGCCTGTATGCAATTCTTGTGTTATGCTGGATTACAAATGTAATTTGGCTAGTAGAATGTTGGAACAAGAAAATCAGCTGCGTGTGATGGAATTTATGATGAAATTGAACATTGATTTTGAGCAAGTTAAGAGTCAGATAGTTGCAATGGATCCTTTGCCTCATGTCTCTAAGTGTTTCCAAATTGTCTTGGGAGTAGAAACACAGAAAAAGGTGAGTAGTGGTGTGTGGTTAGCGAAGGAGCTTCTTTCTTAGTCAATCAAGGAGGGCAAGCTCGAGGGGGTAAGAAAAATGCAGATGGAAACATGTCTGGGCCTAATGATAATGGCAAGAGCAACACATATGTGGGAGAAAAGGGGGATTTCGGGAAGCCAAGAGACAAGAAGGTGTGCTTTCAATGTAAGGGAGAAGGGCGCATTAAGGACAATTGTTTTGAACTCATTGGTTACCCGGACTTGTGGAAAGGCAAGAAGGACAGGAAAAGTTACAAGGCTACAACAAATGTAGAAACTGAGAGTCAAAACTTGGGAGATACACCTCTTGACCATGGACATGGAGGGGATCAGAGGACTACTTTTGAGCATCAATTTATGCAGGCTGTTTCAGCACTTTCCAGTGGAGACTAGAAGAACTTAGCACACTCCTGGAATCAGGGGAGGAAGACAAAATGGCTTTGGGTTTGTTTTTGGGGGAAGGCAGAAGCTCAGGAAGCAAGAACAACAAGTACAACATACACTTTGCACGTATTACAGTTTCAGTTTTGAATGCAACACAATATAATAATGAAGATTGGATTGTGGATAGTGGAGCATCAGATCACATGACTTCTTTCTATGATCTGTTGCTTGATCCACAACCAGATAAGATTCTAGTGCACATTATTTTGCCAGATGGAAGTGCAAATTGTGGGTGATGTCAAGTTGAATGAACACTTGACTTTGACAGATGTGTTCTATGTTCTCGATTTTCGATATAATTTGCTTTTTGTCAGTAAGTTAGTATCATCAGGTAGTTTGGTAGCACATTTTTATAGAGACTGTTGCATGGTGCAGGACTAGGGCTGTCAAAACTTGACAAGACCCGAGAAACCCGCCCGACCCGTCTGACTCCGAAACCAACCTGACCCGAGAAAAAATAAAAAGTTTTATACCCGAGACATGTTTGACCCGAACTGATTTGACCCGAATCCAAAAAAACCCGAACCCGATATTAACCCTAAACACCGATTAAACCTGAATGGACTAGCTTGATGCAACCCGATATCCGATGCTACCCGACCCGAAGTCATCCGAAAATCTGAAGTTATCCAACCCGAAACCATCCGAAAATCCGATGTTATCCGACCCGAAACCATCCAAAAATTACATTATGTTTTAAAATATTAATAATAGTGAATATTTATTATAATTATGTTTTTAATTTAAATGTTACATTAAATATTTAGACCCTAGAGTAGTTAAATTACAAAAAATCATCATTCGATATATTGTCTGAATCAAAATCCGGCTCCACAACTCCATTTTGTTGTAGTGTGTAGAGCATGCTCCTTTGATGCAAGATCCCCAATTCAGAGAACAACCTTTTGCATCTGTCATTGAGCAGTTCTATCCCATTGTCAGACTGAATCTTCTTAGGAGCTATACCAAACTGTGTCTTTGCCATGTTGACAAACCCTTTGATAATACCCACCACCTGAACCTTACTCTGTATCAAATAGGTCCAGGTTGCCCTACTGTAATCATCAACTATAGTGAAGAATTTTTTTTTCCACCATTAATACTTGCAACATGAAAGGGACCCCATAAATCCATATGCAATAACTCAAAAACACCATTTGTTTTGCTATTACTTAATCCAAATGGAAGTCTGTGAAATTTAGCAAGATTGCAAGTATCACACAAACTGTTCTCAACTTAAAACTGCTACAACCAGGCAAATGTCTTAATTTTGAGAAAGATAAATGCCCTAGTCTATTGTGAAGCTTCTCCTTGTAGTCTTCAACACTAGACAAATGGCATGCTTTATTTGAAACTGATTCTCCTTTGTATCCTGCTTCCAGCCTGTATAAGCCACCAACTTCTTCCCCCACTGAAACAACTCTCTTACTCGTAGGGTCCTGCAGTTCACAATGAGAAGGATCAAAACAGGCCATCATCTTTCTCTGCTTAATCACTTTGCTAACTGATAGCAAATTAAACTTAAAATCAGGAATGTATAATACATCCTCTATGACAAAATCTGGTTTCATGAACACACTTCTTGATTGTGTCACCATTTTAACTGTCCCATCTGGCAGGTTCACATACACTGGATGTACTAATAGTTTTATACCACTTAGACACTCCAAATGTGGTGCCATGTGGTCAGTGGCCCCTGTGTCAAGGATCCATTCATCTTTATTAAAAATCCTTTGAAGCAAGATTAATAAAAGCACTACCTGCAAAATTGACTGAAGAAGGCATCACCATCTTGCCCTTGAACATCTTCATCATCTCTTGACACATAGCATACATCATTTCTGGATCAACCTTGCTTAGGAAGGCATCACCATCTTGCCCTTGAACATCTTCATCATCTCTTGACAAATAGCATACATCATTTTTGGATCAACCTTGCTTTGTTGTCCTCCTGATTCACCATCCAAAGGAGTTCCTTGTTGATGTTCAAGCTGTTCTAGAGTGCTGACTTTCATGTTTATGAGGCTAGATTCGTATGATGGCATCGTAGAGTTTGTTCACAGTTTCTAAAAATTCTCCCACATGGAGAGACTACTGAGAAATGTTGCTTGCATCAAAGCTAAGGAGATACATATTATTGTGTTGCAAGTTAGGGTAAAGAGCCAATGTGTTAGACAGGAGGAAGATCGACAGACCCAAAACACCAAAACTCTCTTTGTATTGATAATTCTGGAATGTGACAG